>JAQQAE010004961.1:0-18167 GCA_029823295.1 Pseudamia nigra | reverse complement strand
AAACAGTGAGTGAAATCAAGAAGAGAACAATGAGTGTCACAGAAATCTGGAGCCACACAAGCTGACTTCTCCCTCCCTCTCATTCACCAATCACATGCACATACACACACACTTGTACACGGAGTAAGCGTGCACGCGTACTGAAGCCAGAGAGAGGAGGGAGTCACTTGTAATTATAGACAGCAGTTTTGAAAGAAAAGTTTTTTATTGGCCTTAATTAATCATTTTAATTAAGTGACTGCCTGTCTGTGCTGTCTGCCAGATTAGCTAATTATATGTTCAGCACTTTCTAGCTACTTTCAAACATATGTGCGGCCTGGTCACCCAAAAAAATAATGCAACTGTACATTTCTGCAAACTATGGATTCACATAATATCAATGTAATTTGTCATTGAAGGAAGCGGGCAGGTGGTAGATGGTGGATATCTAAAATTGAACCTTGCCACCACAGTTTGCATCCCAGTTTCCAAGCAGGTCATTGTTATCACAAAATAAAAAGTAGAATGTAGGAAAACCAACAGAAAATGAACAAAATGAGAACATGAACCAAAAACACATCACAAACTAAATTAAAGAAATAAGCAAAAATGAATAAAAAACTAACAATACAATTAAGAAAATTAACCAAAAATATTAAAAGTCTTAAAGTATAATCAAGAAATTAACCAAAAATGTGCAACTAAGGAGGAAATAAAGAATAATAATAAAGGGAATTCACAACAAAGAATAACAGACTAGCAATATCATCAAGAAACTCACCAAAAATGAGCAGATACTAAAGACAGTTTAAGAGGGGAAATAATCAAAACAATGAAGAAAATTAACAAATAACAAGAAAAGTGAAGAAAAATTAACAGAATAAGAAGAAGGAAGCCAAATGAATAAAAAAAAATCACAAAATAATCAAATAAACGAAAAAAAGGTTGACAATAGAATCAAGAACATGACCAAAAGATAAATAACAAACTCAGAGGGTAAAAACGTCAAGAAAATGAACAAAAATGACATTCGTCAGGCAAAATCACAATAAAATCAACAAAATGAACAAAAGACTCACAATAAAATCAACAAAACACAAAGCGAAATGATCGACCATGAGCATAAAATCAAGAAATAAATTAAGAAAATAATACTGAACATGAATAAAATCTTTCTCTGTTTACTGAATTATTGCACGTTCACAAGCATTGGGATAATATTGCCTGATTGTCGCAGACGTACAGTGTCCGCTTTTTATTCCAGTGAAGACGTCGGCTCGTGTCACCTTTGTCTTGCACATGAAGGTTCTGTATCGCGGAGACTTTTTGGCCCGCTCGTGGATCACCTGCGTGCGCACAAACAACCGCTTTGCATATCAGCTCGCTCCCCGACAGTTTGCAGTCACAGAAAAAAAGGGGATGCAAAGTGTCTATTTGATTTGCGCCGAGGCTTCATAACACTCAGACAGCTCTGGCTTCAGTTTGTTTTATTTGTATTTGTGTATTTGCTGGCGCCAGGTGACTGGGGGCCGCACACCTCTGCAGTATCACGCGGCAGAGAGCGCACACCACCACTGCAGAGAGAGAGAGAGAGATTCATGACCCAGCCAGCCTGTAATTGCTGATGGTTCAGCAGTTTTCGGGGGCTGAAACAGGAGGATACGGAATTTCTCAGCTTTTTTCCGCTTCTTGCAGCATTCATTTCCTCCTCCTCTCTGATCCAGTGCGTCTCTCTCTTTCTCTGCCTGGGTGTCTTGCTGCCCCCCCCCCACCCCCGTCTGTGCTTCTGTCTGTCCGTCTGCATCCGCCAGTGTTTGTGTGCGTCGTATACACTCCTAGAAACGCTACCACAGGCAGCGTTGTTTATGCTCACCTGTCAAGCTGCTTCAACTTCCCTGATGGATGATGTGGACCGGTGTTGCCTGCCAACAGTTAAAGATAATGTTGTAGCTAAATTACGCCCATAACACAAGAGACATGGAATATCATACTGTCATGAATACATAACTAGAAAAGCACTGTTTAAATTTACTAGGAATGTGCATCACATAGTTGATGAAGCAGTTACTTACAGGACAGTCAATCAAAATGTGTAAGCAAATACGTCCTCAAATAGCTGCATTTTATGTTTAGTTCTATTTTTTTATTACTATTTACTTTAGAGAGCCTTTATGGAGAATACATCTCTACAATGGATGCACAATCCTGGTTATTTTGTTCAATCTTACTCATTTTCTTGCTTTTCTTCATTTTTCTTGATTTTTTAAAACTCATTTTGTGGCTTATGTTTGTTTTATTGTTTTCATTGATCACTTTTGTTCATTTTTATTCACTTTCTGCATTATTTTGTTCAATTTTGCTCATTTTTTTGACAATTTTGTTTGTTTTTCCATCATCTTCCTGGTTGGTTTGTTTGTTTGTATTTATTTTCTTGATTATGATGTTCTTTTTGTAGCTTGTTTTCATCATTTTTGTTTATTTTTTGTGATTATTTGATATACCTTTACTCATTTTGTTGCTAATTTTTGCTCATATTGTTTATTTTACTGTTTTCATGTTAATTTTTGTGTACATTCTTGATTTTGTTGGTCAACTTCACAGAGTTTTTTGGATTATTTTGTTCATTTTGTTGCTTATTTACTTCATTTTTGTGAATTTTCTTTGTTATTAGCTTATTTTGTTCCCTCTTTTTCTTGATTATTTTGTTCATTTTTACTCATTTTCTTGATTATTTTGTTGTCCCCCCCATGTCCAGACAAAATCTACACCCTTGGGCCGACAACCAGTGAAACGTAACCATGTAAATATAATCATAATCATAATATCCCTTTGATGCCACATATCAGTGAAATTCCACCTGGATCGTTTTTAGCTGATACGATCTCATTGAATTGTTTGGTTGCATTTGCATACAAAGGACATATGGAACTTGAAATGGATATTTTGCTGATCTCATGGTAATCAGCTGCACAGACGTCCACCATCTGTGACTTTCTGCCTCCTTATTTTATTTTTTTAAATCTTTATCTCTAATCTAAAATTGTGTTTTAATTGGGAGTAAATCTGCTGTTTCTGGTCTATTTGTACATTTCAAAAGGGAGAACAAAGATCATAATTTCAATTGTTATTGTGATTAAAAACACAGAGATATGATCAGACCAGCGACAGAACTGAAGATTCTGGCAAAACAGAAAATGCTGCACTACTCCTTTAGCTATTTTGAGGTCTCATATTGACTGAGTGTGCAATAAAACATTAACAGAGTGACTGGTAATTGAAGTCTCCGCTAGTTTTAAGTCTGCTTTGGACTTCGGTTTTTGACACACAAGCAATCTCCGAGCATTAGAGCGGTGTGTCAGCCTTTTGGAGCTGAGATTAATTTTAAAGTGCTCTTTGGCAAATAATAGCAGAAATAAACAACTCTGTGGCATTATAAAGTATTTGTGCAAGCTGGTTTTATTTTGCAGGGTGTATAAAGGAGATTATGTGTGAAGGGACTGCTGTTATCTCTTCATTTGACAGTGTTGAATTGCATAATGCCTGCAAACATGCTCCTCAGTCCTAGCATACAATATTCATATGAGGCTATTTTTAGCAGGCTGTAAGATTATATAAAGTGAAACATACTGTTCCACAAACATGTGATCTGCATCGCTGACACTTCCAGCGTGGTGTTATGGCTGTTTTTAATGTTTTTCCTGCCGTACTTAAAGCAGACCGCACACAGTAGGATGCGTGAAATAATGTACGCTGAATGAAATGATTCCAGCCAGAAGGGAAGAAAACAAAATATTGAATAAATGTCTTCAGTTTTTGATTGAGGTCTCTGCTAAGTCTACTCCCTCAGAGATTCTCCTTTTTCTCCCCAGACACATTGGCATTCTTTGCAGCCACACATGAGATGAGCGGCTTCCTGATTCATTTACACAAAGCAATCAAAACATGGCAGCTCGCAATCTCTGGCAAATTAGGACAGAGCTGGCTGCGCGGCATGGACCTGAGCAGTGGCTGTGGAGGGGAGGTGGAGGTCTGTCTGTCTATTGCATGGGATTCATCACATGCCTGTGTGTGTGTGCCCCCCCCCCCCACACACACACACACATACACACAACTCCATAAGGAAGATTTGTGACACAGATTTATGGCGGCCTGTGCTTGCTAACCTCTAAATCAACCCCCTCCTACACAATCCCCACCCCCACTTTTCCTTTGCATAAAGACACATTTGGACACTGACACACTCTGCGTGGTCATGGAGGGGGTGCATAGGGCACAAGGGGGTAAGGGGGAGGGACAGGCTGAACCTCCACAGTCAAAAGCCTCCTCTCTGTGGATCAAGCGTCCGCCTGTCTGGTAATGTGTTGTCATTGACCAATTAGGAAATCCAGATCAAACAGGCGCAGGGAATGGCCCCTCGCTGCCCCTCTCTGAGCACTCTGCTCTCTTTAATTGAGCACATTTGTGGAATGAGAGGCTTCTCCCTAGAGGGACCAATGGCTGCAGATACTAGCAAGCTGTTAACACAGGATCAGTCCACTCGCTGAGGTTATCAAACAATCTGCTGCTGTAAAAAATATATCTTTATGAGTCATGCCAGTTGGGTGATCTTAATGCAGGTCTTGGGGGGGTGGGGGGGGGTCAGGCTTTCAGAGGTGACACTAAACATGACCAGAAACTGCAGAGAAATGGTGATCACTCTGCTTCAATAGCAGTGTGTGCATTCACAACAGTGCCGCAATAAAAACGAGGGTCATTTCTTTGCCTCGGTAAGGTGAAAATCACAACTTTTTTTTATTGCTTTTTAAAGTATAACATTTCAATTTCAATGTGACTTCATTCAAAGAAATATAATTAACAGCATACACAGAAAAGTCGGGCCACAGTCAAAACCAAAAATAATAAGTAACATTTTTCCTTTTTTCCCTCCCAAAGACTTTCTGTCATTCCCAGTCGAGCAAATGTTAAAATAAAGTGTTCGACGCTTTTTGAGCAAATAACATCCAACTAAATGGGAATAGTAGTTTGTGCTTTGTCTACACAGGAGCAGATGACTGATGAGTCAAGGCTCAGTTTACAAGCCTGATGACAGCCGGATGAGACATGTGACGGTCATTTCACTCGGAAAGTCATCACTTATCATTTCATGGCGGCTTTTGCATGGATGTGACGTTACTATCTGTGTCACGCACATGACGTGGACCATCATGTTGTGCGGGGCTGTAAATTTGACACAGATTGGAATTCACCATAATCTGACTGATGTGATCAGCGCATCCCTGTCAATAACAAGGATTAAAGTGTTTGGGTCTTTAAAACACATATATCATGCCTGTGCTTTATGAATTCATAAGTACTTTTTAAGCCTTTAGTGAGTTGTCTGCTTGGCTAATGTGAAATCTTGTCCCGTAGCCACACCTTAAAACAATGATGCCCCGTGTTGAGGCAAATACATTTTCCTCATTTAAATGATCACTTATGGGATGCTGTGACTTTTATAATCAGAGGTGGGTAGAGTGAAAAGAAACAGTTCACAAATAAGAGTATTGTTATTTTATAATTTTAATCACTCAAGTAGAAT
Organism: Pseudamia nigra; assembly: GCA_029823295.1. Taxonomy (NCBI): domain Eukaryota; kingdom Metazoa; phylum Chordata; class Actinopteri; order Kurtiformes; family Apogonidae; genus Pseudamia; species Pseudamia nigra. The sequence continues at coordinate 12,610 of JAQQAE010004961.1, read as the reverse complement.
TAGGAACACTCATAAACATCAGTACTTGAGTAAAAGTACAAAACTTCTCAAATAGAATTTATTGCAACCTAATATTTTGCATCCAGACAGGTATTTTGTTCATTGTTTTAATTTATTTCATCATCTTTGATCACATTTATTCATTTTGGTGCTTATTTTGTTTATGTTGGTTCAGTTTTATTGGTTCATTTACTGAATAATTTTGATCATTTTTGCTTGTTTTGTTTCTTATTTTGTTTAATTTGGTTCAATTCTTCTTAATTTTCTTGATTATATTGATATATTTTTGCTCATTTTGTAGCTTAATTTGTTTATTTTTGTGAATTTACTTGATTATTTTGACCATTTTTGCTCATTTTGTCACTTATTTTATCGATTTTGGTGATTTGCTTGGTTGCGTTGTTGTGTTTTTACTCCTACTCATTGAGGTGGAGGCGAATGTAACTGAGTCGAAGTACATTTTTTTATCCCAAATGTAACTAAGTGGAAGTAAAATGAATTCTGCACATCAAGTACTCTCAGAAGTACAATTTTCTTTAGAAAAACTACTCAACTACATATAAAGGAGTAAATGTACTTGAATCCTACCCACCTCTGCTTTTAAGTTAGGTGACATGTAGATTTAGGCCCGACAAGTGTAATAAGTGTAAACCTTCTGTGGTGTAATTGGCAGTGCACGTGAATTTCACACTCGTTTACGACGGCAGCGGCAGCAGTTCTGTAGCGTGGAGAAGCTTGCATTTTGCGCCGTCCTGCTGCATCATGCTGCAAGTCAGAGGTGCCCAGTTTACGACCAAGCTGAGGAGTAATGACACAGCACAGTCTTGAATTTTACTTTTGAGGCCACTGGTACACTCAATGCAAACACACGTGTTCTCATGCCTTAACAGTACAATTGAGATTAGATCATTAATATGTAGAAATTGCAAGCAGTTATTGCACCGTGATGAAAATAAAAAAGCACAGTCATTGTACAAATGTGAAATAAAACAGCTAATGTGATGATCACAAAGGTCTAAGTCAAGCAAATGAAATGCTGTGCTGTACAATAATGGTATAGATAATAATAAAATGTATTTGTATAGTGCTATAGTTCTTTAACACACAGTAAAGCAAATTGTTATGAGTGAGTAAAGAAGCAGGCATGAATGATTTAAAAACTATAAATAAAACACCAAGGATAAAATGAAAACTTAAAATCGAGCAACAAGACAAGTAAAGGCTGTCTTCAAATAAAATGAAAAACACTTGGTTTGTGAAAGAATGATAGGGAGCAGCTTTAAAATGTTATCGTTGAAGGCATTAAGTATTTATTTTAGGACTATTTTGAGGTTTTAGGCTGTTAAAGTAAATGATCTGAAGCCGCCACGCTGGAGTCTGAGGACTGTTAACATGCAAAATGAACAGATTAATGCATAATGGAGAGGACATTAGTTCAAGTCAGAAAGTCTTATGAATTTTTAAAATGAAGATGCTGGTCAGGTTGGTGCTGGCAGTTTGATGTGTCTTCACAGGCTCGGCGGGTGAAACAGAGAAAGCTCATGTTGCCGATGTCCATCAGTGTCTCCGCAGGTTGAGCTCATGCACTATTTAAAATCTCCCCCTCGCTCACTCGCTCGCTCCTACTCCTCCCATTCACTCAGACAGCAGGGCAAAGTCACAACAGGCCAGAGGTCACTCTCACAATGGAGACAAGAAGGCATGAGGCTCGACCACCCTCCGACCCCCCCGCCTATACGCACCCCAACCAAACACAACCCAGCAAACACAACTTATCACCAGCGCTCGTACACCTCACACACTTCTTGTAAGGCAGCAAATGCACAAAGCTCATGTTCTGCTCTCAGCCTTCTTTGAATTCCTTCCCATGTATCTTGCAGCTCGTCTGTCACTCCTCCCCCCAGCGCTATCAGTCTCCTTCTCCCAGACCTCATAATGGCTCCTCCTGGGTAGCGGCTGCGTCTGCGGCTCCCGCTATTTCAAAGTTTTAGCTGGCCGGATTAAGCGTGGTATGTGGAAAATGAACAGCCACTCACAGGAGGGACACATGAGCTGAATGCATAATAAACCAGGAGACTGGCAGGGAAAAAAGAAAGCAGAATGAGAAACAGAAAAAAAAAAAACACTGCAACTTGTCTGAGGCAGTGTCGACACCTACACTGCAACAATATCACTCACTGAAATGGAAATAAAATGCTTTCTTGACTTTCCTCTGTGCCCACAATCAAAGGCAATTTTAAGACAAAGTGTTTCAGTGGGCTGCGGGTGGTAGTGACAGCTTTCTTTGTGAGATATTGAGTGTGAATTCACATCATATCGCAACAATAGCTGCAGGTTTACACTCCTGCTTACTGGTTTCATCATCGTTCATCACATTCAACACAAGATCCTGGAGGATTGCAGAGGAGAGAGGTAGCGGTTAGCTCCACGCTGCTTTGCGTTTAGTGGGTGGGGGCTCTTTTGGAGGCGACACACACAGTCATGTGGCTCATCTGCGTTGCCCCGAGGGAATTGACCCCCCCCCCCCATCCTCCTCCAGCTTCCACCCCTCCCTCCTGCGCTATTAGTGTAAGGATGGAAGGAAATTAAAAGAGTAGCTGTTTGGAGGGCAAAGAGGATGCTCTCAGTACATCTCTGTTCCCATGCTCCTTTGCTGCTGTAGCCAGGGATGGAGGAGGCTGCAAGGTGGAGGGGTGGTGGCCCCCATCTGCTTTTGTCCTTTTTTTTCCTATCACAGACGGCGATCTTCCGCTGAGACTTGGTGAAACGTTACACTTGGTTAGAGAGGAGATATTGCTTAGGCCTCGCTATGATCCCCGACCCTCTGTTTTCTTCTGCTGCTGCTAGAAGAGGAAAAGAAGGGGGGCTGTAGCAGCAGCAGTGGCGATGATGGCGGTGGTAGAGGGGGGGCTTCCAGCAACCTCAGCCTCCCCACCACGTCCATGCTCCCTTTGCTTTTCTAATCATGCTGCAGATGTGCCTGATGGCTGAACAGCCTCTGTGTGCTGAACGTGGGGCTCCCGCAGGAATCCAGGAGGGTTGCTTATGTGAGCTGTCATGGAAAAAAAGTGAGAAGGCAAAAGAAAGGAGGGAGGGATGGAGGGAAGGAAGGAAGGAGGGGTGAGGGAGTGGATGTGGGTCCGCATGAGAGAGGGAGGGAGTTAGAGGATGGAGGGAGACAGAGGGAAAAAGGGAGAGATCAGTGAACAGCAACCAACACAGCAGGGCTCCTTGGACTAAGAAAATGTTGATATACTTACAATGTTATGTTTTGTGATACTTCATTGATTCTCAAAAACACTATTGATTTGGAATAGTTTACATTTGCGATGGTTCAGTTCACTGATTCAGCATAAAAGTTCAAGATTACAATTTGGCCTCAACCCAGATCTTGTATTAACATCTAAACATCAGTAAAAATCCAACTGATCTGGTTGTAATTAGCAGTAGAGATCCCATTCCTTTATTATTTCCCATCCAGACGAGGTTATGTGAGCACTCCCATCAATCTATCTGTCACAAATGCTAAAGCTGTGCAAATTTTTATGTAACTTGTCTGGAGGCTGGGGCATGGGTGAAACATTATAAAGAGTTTGTAGCTTTGGTAATAGTCAGACTAACAAATAGAATACAAAGTGAGTAACAATAATAATTTGTGGTTTCTGATTTTAAGATATTGTGGAATGAAAAGAAAAGTGGGCCATTGACCCTGATGGAGAAATGCATCAGAGTGCTCTTTTAGTTTTGGAGAGGTTTTATGCCTTTGTCATTTAACATTGTGACCAGTAATTTAGTGACACACATGGCCATCACTGGTTTACTTTAGAGTTGCCCAAATCCAACTGCATATAGTGGTGTATCATTGTTTTGGGAAAACTAGATGCATTTCTCAACAAAAAGCTTTGCTAACAGAATTGTGTTATGTGGAAGTATGTTGTGTTGTAATCCCTGCACTGCGATAGCCTATGACCACATACTTGCCAATACACGGATATGTGTTTGTGTGTGGGTGGGTGTGAGTGAATGGCAGCGCTGTGAGTTCTCCCTCACTCAAGGTTCCTGCTGGAACTGCACACCAAACCACATTAAATAAAAGAAATCCATTCCCAAGCCTGTTAAGGAGCCATGTGGGGAGGTGTGAGAGTGTGTGCACTCGAGTTGCTGTGTGTCCATATGTGTGTGCAGAAGAGAAATGGGGGAAGGGAGGAGGAGGAGGAGGAGGAGGAGGAGGAGATGGTAGTGGTAGTGAGGGAGAAGGGCTGAGGGGAGGGGACGTAGAGCAGGGAGGTGGGACAGGCAGGAGGCAGCTCATTTTGTCCTCCGTGCCAGCTCTGGATGGAGCCTGCCGGGGATTATGGCACATTCTGTAAAGCAACAATGGAAGCCGCACCGAGTCGTACACATTTCCATCCTCTCTGCTTTTTCCTCCGAACAAACACAGCTTTGTCCTCACTGCCTGCCCGTCCGCCTGGCCACTTACCAGGCAAAGGAACCAGGCAGGCACCTGGAGTCCTAGAGCTGCCCTCTCCAAACGGAACCCCCCCTCGCTGAGTGTGAGAAGACAGCAGCTCTACACTGTTAAGATAATTAAAGGGGAGCTTTCACGCGGCCTCAGCCGACAGTCGGAAGAAAACAAGACATATCTCTGAATCAAAGCTCATTAAAATCATGAGGGTGAAGAGATGCTTCCTCCTCCTTCTCTTCCACCTCCTCCCTCATCTTTATCACCCTTAAGCAAGTACTGCAAACAGGCGAGCCCTAGTCAATGATAGTGCAGATTAGTCCTTTATTGCCTAATTCACCTACACGAGTCGACATGCTGGGACTCGATCACCTTGAGCACACTTCACATCATGTCCCCATGAGGCGCGACAGTGATGCTGATTTTCTCCACTCAGGCCATCTTGTTTCGTTTTAATAGTGTCAGCACTACTTTGAGCTTTTGATTAGTGAGGTGTGTGTGTGTGTGTGTATGTGTGTGGGTGTGTGTGCGTGTGTGTGTGTGTTGAGGTGGGGGGTGTTTCACACAGCTCTGCCGAGGTGTAACACCCTGCCTGTAGTGTTGTTGTAAAGCACATTAGGAGTGACTGAGGGTGTTGTTATGGTATCATGATGCCGGTCCAGTACTCAGGGGAAGGTGAAGAGATCTGTGTTTGTGTGTTTGTGTGTGTGTGTGTGTGTGTGTGTGTGTGTGCGTTCATGTGTGGTCGGGATATTGGCCAGCTCAACCTATTGCAGCCAGGAGTCATCCCTTTTATTCTTCTGTTTTGATAGCAGTCTTTGTTTCTCTGTTAAATTGAAATCCTGGACATGATATTATCAGGAAATGAACCAGGTTAAAAGCTGAGGTCGGGCTTTGATTAAATCTGAAACATGAACAATCACACACTGAATTCAACCGAGTGAAACCCTGCTGATTAACTTCTTTGGAAATAAAACTGGAGGTTAACTGTTTGTTGTTAACAACTGCCACAGTTTACAAGCTCATTCAACTCCTTAAACTTTGAACGTCTGCATAAACCATCACTGTGAGCACACATGAGGATTATTATTGTGCATGAAAGACTAAAATTGATAGCGAAAAACATGCTTTTAACTGAAATGATAATAAAGACGAGAGATTGTTGTTGATCTTTGCACATTGAGATGCACCTCACAGCCGTACACTTTTTTTTTAGGGTATTTGCTCGGGATTCCAGATGCTGCAGAGTTAGCCCACTTTTCCTTCCTTGACTTATGCCTGTGTCTTTTACTGTATTTTAATATGTGTCTTGGATTTCTGAAACCAAAGTGCTGTTTATGAACTCTGGAGCCATAAATTATTAGTTTATGAGGTGTTGAAGCATGTTTGGCTAAAGCTGAGTTCAGGATTCACAATAGCAGATGTAGGCTCCCTAGCACTGGTTGTAACAATCAATCTTTTTTTCTTGTGTTACATGTCAACCGGGATGCTCTATGATGTCCAAAGATGAGCGAGTTAGAGCCATTCTGGGCTGTATCATACACTTCCTCCCAGAAACCAGCTGCTAGTACCTCCTTGTCATGTGTTGTGAATTAAGGCAGGCAATCATGGGTCAGGGAGCACTGTGTAACCTGTCATGGTCTCCGTAATGACACACAACACTTTATGCTGCTGTAATTAACAAATATGACCCGGTGGCCATTGGTACACATTAAAATATTATGTAGTCAGAACAAAACATGAGTCATAAGTGGAGACTTAAACCCCTTTCAGACCAAGCTTCCATCCTGGGTCACACCTGGGTTAATTTTGTGTATGAAAGCTTTAACCCGGGTTGGCCGAATCGGGTCAAGAGGTGGGTTGACTGCAGCGTGAATGGCAGCAACCCGGGTTGCTAACAGCTGGGGCGGGGCAAAGTGGGACGTGGGACAAATAAATTGCATTGGTTAGGGATGACGTGCACTGCAGTGATGTAATTGGAGCTTGTAAACAAAAGACACCAGCGCGTCTGTTTTCGAATATATCTGTGGCGAACATTGACCAGTATATGGACATCTGGCGAGATTGTGAGATCCGGGAGCTCCTCACCGTACACAGAGAGGCGAAACTTACCAGACAGATGACCAGGATGATGACCAGGAGGAATAACGTCATGTATGATGGAAGGGATGATCCAGAGAGGCATCCACCGGTCTCAAAAACAGATTACCAATAAACTGAAGGCGCTGACAAAAACAGTACATGAAGACTAATAACCGCAGAAAAAACAGGAGTGGTGTTGGGTGAATGAACATTTTTGGACAGAGCCAGCTACCCTCCAGCTCTGCCAGACGGGTCAGAGAAGTAACAGTGTTGTCTGCCCCTGAAGATGTCGTGTGGTCCACCCACCCGTTTTTAGCCCATAAGTTCATTAGGGTGCCTCTGTGTCCTGTCTGAATTGCCATGACCCGTGATGGACCAGGGTTGACTGGCTTGGTATGAATTAACAAAAGAAGGGTTGAACCTAGGTCAGCTAAGCCTGGTCCTAGTTGGTCTAAAAAGTGGTATTGAAGGACTATCAAGGACGTTTAGGGTGCTTTGCCATCTCTTTTAGTTCCAAATATAGTGTCTTGTGGCTAAACTGATACAATCTGCCACTCATTTCATGCTTGTTCAGAGTTTGCTGATATAAATGCTGACCAAAACTTTGAAAACAGCGAAGTTGTAATAGACCATAACTAGCCCATAACTGTAGAGTATCCTTACTGTTTTTGGTTCACTAGCCACTTATATGAATAAATTAAATCTGTTTACCGCCTCCCTGTGCCTTGACAGCTCAGCTGAGAGGCTGTGTAAAGCTGCAAGGGTTCATGATCCATTTGTTCTGCTGTGATGGTGGGATAAAGCTAATCATTGTCTCCTCTTCTCCCCCTCTGACTGTTTTTATCCTGCACAGCAGAGGCACACAACTCCTCTGTGTTACATTAGCAGGCTAGAGAGTATGTTTGAAGAAGCAGAGTGTCTGAAATAATGTTTAAATTCAAAACTGAGCAAGTGTAACAGTTCAAAGAGCGATCCTACTTACTCACAGTGCAACATCATTTAGCGTCTTCCGTCGTGGCACAGTTTTGTCATTAAGTTAAATCTGCCATCTTTTGGAGGTGCACTTATGTAACATCATCACGTAATGAGACAAACATGGACGCCGCCTGAAGGGAGACAATCCTGTGTTCGGCGGGGTGCCGCGTGGAAACAAAGCTTTTAAAGTGGTGGTGCACAGGGAAGAAAAACATTGTTTTACCCCAGAGGTGGGCTGATAGCACTGTGAAAGCCCATTTGAAGAGGTAGGCCTCATCTGTCACCGGGCAATGGAGGAGGCAGCCATGCAGAAGCCCCCTGATTATAAAGAGATAATTTCATCCAATCCTCTGGTGGTGCTCCATCGCCTCACTGCCATACTCCACTGCCTTTCATATTTGTTCCCAGCCTGCATCTCCTCACCCGTTTCGTTTTATTACAGCTCCCACTCAATACATATATTTTAGCTCCCCCTTGAATAGAAAGGAAAGCAGGTCTCCCCTCCCACTCTCTTTTCCCCCCACGTGCCTTTTGTTGTGCAGGAATCCACAACTTGTTGTCTAACATGTGCAGTAACAGTAAATTAAGATTAAAGAAACTCGTGCATTGACACCGATTTCACTTCGAGGGCGTGCAAGCGGATTTCTGGGGTAACAAGCTGAATCAGGGCAAATAAGCTAATATTTGGGAGAGAAAATAATGCGTGATAACATCTGCAGGAATATGAATTGGGGAAGCTCATAATTGCATCTGTTGTCATCGTGGTTTTAATCTTTAATTTGGCTCTTGTTAGTCATTAAAGATATAACAAAGGACTAGTCTTTAATTAGAACAAGTGAATATCTGGAAATTAAATTACTCCCCAGCTCTGTCGTCTCATGCTTTTTTAAAATTAGTCATGGAAGCAAAAAGAAGAAAAATGGAAGTGGGTGGGTGGCCTTTTTTATCTCTCCCCATCAGGCTTTACACTACGAGGAGGTCAAATGTTTTATTGCGATGTGTGTTTAACAGGAAAAGACAAACAATACAGAGGTGCCGAATGGCCCGGCCTTTTTCTTTCCTCTCATTTTAACTCGCCGTCAGAGGTAAGAGAGATGACACAGGGAGAGAACCAGGCAGAGAAGGGAAGGGCAGGAGGGAAGAGAGACTGAGCGAGCAGGTCGACTCGCTCATCAATAACCACAAGGTCAGACAGGCAGTGCCGGGCTGAGTGGGCCCTGTTAGGAAGCAGCAGCTGAGGATTTGTTGAGCTTGTAAAGGCTTAAAGCAACACCACTCCGCCTTCTTTGTGCCACTAGCCAGGCCTTTGAAGGGCCAGGGAGACACCTGCTGGCGGCTGAAAGGCACTATGGGCCAGGGACGAGAGGCTCGGATCAGCTGCCACGGAGCGGGAGCAGGATGGAGGATGGAGGGAGAACGGGGAGGGGTCTACAAGCTCACAGAGACATGTGTGAAATGTCAGAACATAATGACAGCTGATATGTACACTCTTACAAACGCAAAGGGCAGTATGAGACTGAGAAATCAACTGTTTTTTAGCATTTTTGTATTTACTTGTGTTCAATTTACTCTGCGATTTATTCATTTTGGTTCATTTTTTGCTCATTTTTTCATTTTTGGTTCAGTTTTTTAGCATTTTCTTGAATTTGTTGATTATGTTCTTTCTTACACTGTTTATGTTGCTTCATGTATTTTCTTGAGTTTCTAATTGTTTGTTCAGTTTTTACATTTGACTTCTTTATTTGTTCATTCTTGTATATTTTCATGATTGTTATATTTCTTATTTTGTTTATTTTGGTTCATTTTCTTTTTAGCATTTTCTTGATTATCTTCTTCATTTTCATTTCGTTTTATTTTTTTCAGTTTCTTGATTATTGCATTTGTTCATTTTTGCGCATTTTCATGAATATTTTTTTCCAGTTTTGCTTCATATTTTGTTCATTATACTTCTAGTTTTGTTTGTATTTGTTGTTTTTGATTAAGTTTCTTCAATTAAATTTTTTTTCATTTTTTTTTAGCTTTTTCTCCATTATTATGTTCAATATGTTTCTTATTTAGTTCATTTTGTTTCAAATTTTGTTCAGCTTCTTGATTATATTTGTCATTTTACTTCTTTATTTGCATTATTCCAGTGTACAAAAATGTCATTTTGTACATTTTTTTTCTGTTTTTTTCTTCTTTTGTTTATTTGCTCTTTATTATTGTATTTATATCTCAGCACTTTACTTCTACCCAATAACAGTAATGATATTCTGTTATATTTTCCATAGACAAAGACAAACCTTGTCAATTGATAGTATTTATTGTTTAAGTAAGTCACCACTTTTATCTGTTTACAGTGGATTTATTTGTTTCTTTCATGAAATTGCCTGTTTCTTTTATTTATATCAATTAAAATGAGGGGTTTTGTAAATTAATGTATTTATTAATTGTTGAAGCATATTCACTAATTTGTCATGTGTAATTAAAGTGTTACTTTTTATCAGCTCTGCAGGTGATGTTAACACTGTTTTCCTTTCTCCATAATTAATTTTTGTTTAAAATTTTCTCATGCATATCAACATTTATTTTAAAATGAATCATACAAGACAGTTTCCCTTGCCATATTTGTTTGTTTTTGACCTCTGTCTTATGATGGAGGGATTCAGTGTTGGTGATGATTTCCCAACGCCAATACCTGCCAAGTTACGCATCCCGTGAGAGCAGCCCTCCTCAAATCTCAAAAGTCTATTTACAGGAGGCGCCGGCAAACAAATTTGCTCCATCTGTAAACAGAAGCAGAGGGGAAAACTCCTCTGATGTCTCTTTTTTTATGAGCTTTTTAATTTATGGAGAGGAATGCACTGGTGTGCCCCTCTCTCCTCTCAAGTACAGGCATGAGCGGCTCCAATAGGTAGCATAAAAGCTCTTTAGCCGTCTAGTGGAGTAGATTACTGGCCCTGCCGTTAAATCCAGCTAGAGACCCCTAAGTGAGCATTATCAGTGTGGTGCAGCATGCCGCCTGCTCGCTTTTTCTCTTCCCTCATATCACTGGTACTTTGTGCACTGAAATTTCTCACTGTGTGATGGTAATGGAGAAAGATGGCGTGCAGGTGGGAGGGGTCTGAGGAGCGGAGAGTGATGGGTTTGAGAGATGATGCGCTGCAGGAGGAGATGCCCTGTGCAGCAGCAAGAAGGGAAGATTTAGACAGGATGAGATAAAGTGTAGATGAGGGAGGCAGAAGGGGAGAAGGTGCCCCTTTTACTGCTAACACTTCTTATATATGTGCTTATTAATTCACTCAGAAGCTGCCGGTCACTGTGAGTTATAGCCAGCACCCCCAGTGTGATATTTATTTGACGTTGAATGCAACATTAAATCAAACACCTCCAGGCTGAATTGATAACCTTTAATGTAGCTTATAGTGCTTTTGAACTTGTGATAATGTTATGTTGCATGTCAGATCACAGCCCTATTGTTTGCCTTTCTGTGAAAAATTATTCCACTGAAAAAAAAAAAGGGTTTCCATAAGCGGCAGCTCCAAAATCAATAGTGCACTGTAAGGGCTTTTGTTAGAGGAGCCCTCATGTAGCTGAAGTGAAGAGGAAGAAGGGGGAGAAGTGAAATGTAGAGCATGTCTGGGCCCAGATAATTGTTAACCAAAGATTACATAATGGCTCAGTAATGTAAACAGAGACGCACATGCCAAGTTAATGTTCTCATAAGCCAGGGTGGAAGGATTTCTCGCACTTTTCTGAGGTAATGCTGACAGCCTGGCAGCCTCTCTGCAGAGTGTGTGAGTCCCTGTGTTCATTTTCACCCTGGGGTGTTTTAAACATGGCCAGACATCCTCTGTAAGTCAACCAGTTTGTCCCCTCTGAAGGTGTACAGCAGCGTTCAGGGCAACCGCCAGAGCTTGTTAAGGGTGTCACCAGAGCTGAGAGGAATGTCATCCTCTGGGCTCTCTGAGGTGCTTGTCACCTGCCAAATCAATATCTCCCTGCTCAGCTCACTCACAGCGCCTGCACACACTCGCTAACCTGCAATATCCTGGTGCTGATGCGATTGGCAGCTTCCCGGAGAAGAGGCGAGCTTTAACACTTGTCTTTGTCTCTGTCGCAGAACGCTCCAGTTTAATGGCTGGCAGGTAGAGGCCAAAGAGGGACAATCAACATGAACTCGATTCCGTCGATGGACAGACACATACAGCAGACCAATGACCGTCTGCAGTGTATCAAACAGGTGAGACGCCAGTTTACAACCATCAGTGTTCACGCACACTGAACACACGAACAGGCAGCGGTGGGAACGGAAACAGCACTCATGAGGACTCAGAAATAAATACTTGAGTAAAAAGTACTACTCATATACTGTAGTGAGTTACATGAGTTATGAAAAACCTGTTACAGCTTTATAGAGTGAGATTCATTTGAATATTTTGTTGATCATTTTGCTAATTTGGTTGCTTTTGTAATTGTTTATTATTTGAACATTTTTGTTCACTTTGTTGACATTTTGTGGGATGTTTTATTGATTTTGTTCATATTTGACTGATTCTTGTGTTTATTTTTTCAAACTTTGTTGATATCTTGATGTTTTGTTTGATCTATGTTATTCATTTTGTTAATGTTTGACTGATTCTTGTGTTTATTTTTTCTTACTTTGTTTTCTGTTTTTTTCACATCTATTGATGATTTGTAGATTGTTTTGCAAATTTTGCATGTTGATTTTTGAGCACATTTAAAATTTTTACTGATTATTGTGTTTACTTGTACAGTATTTGCTTTGATGACCTCTTGTTTTTTTCTTTTCGAATTTGTGAATATTTTGTAAATAATTTGGTCATTTTGTTTCTTTTTTAAACATATTTTATCATTTTGCAAATGTTCTTTTACTTTGTTGTTTATCTCATTAATATTTTACAGATTAATTTTGGTAGTTATTAGTCACTTTGTTCATATTATATTAATCTCTTTTGTATTTTGCTAATTTTGTTAATATTTAGTCAAAAGTTGGGCATTTTGTTCCTTTTTAAAATATTGTGTTGATCATTTTGCAAATGTTTGATGGTTGATTATTTTGCTAATATTTTACTGATTATTTTCGTTCAT
>JAQQAE010004960.1:0-18168 GCA_029823295.1 Pseudamia nigra | reverse complement strand
CTAAGTTTTGTGTTGCGTAATGCGCCTTATAATCTGGTGCGCCTTATGTATGGAAAAAAACAAAAATGGATCATTTTTTGAGGGTGCGCCTTATAATTCGGTACGCCTTATAGTGCGAAAAATACGGTACATGCATAACATGAAACAGGCATCTTTGGCTTTGAATGAGAAATACTATTTATATGCTAAGTGCTGAGAATGGGCTGTTAATTTCCACCTCTGTGAATACGGTATGGGGGTAACACTTGTACTGTATATAACTCACTTATTTAGTGGCCAATATGTGTGAATTATCAGCACTGTGTCCAAGCAATTTATTGTTCAGAAAACTATGGGTGACTTCTTTGGCTACTTTTTATATCCGGTCACTTTTCTGACCCTGTGACCCTCAGAAATGGGTTGGAATCTGGAATACAAAAAAAAAATCGCAACATTGCCACATAGGTCCCTGGGCAAGGTGCCAAGTCACCTCAAATCATTTATTCTACACCACTGCTTCTGCTATGGCAGCAGCACTACTGCATCAGTACAAGACCTTCAACAACCCCCGCTACGACAACCATTCTATCAGTGCCAGAACTACCGGTGACACACGACGTCACCAAACACTGAGAGACATCTGATTTTATCCACCGTACCTGGTCAAAGACTGTTTTTTCTTCCGCACCAAACAGAGAAAACACAAACATAACACTTTAAGCATAGTACACGAGCAAGGTACAGCTTGTAGTCTATTCTCTAGACTCTTCAACTAATTAAATGAGCTACGAACACAGACAGCCTCTGTAACAGCCACTTTGACAATTCAGTCTGCTTCTAAACCCTCTGCACCTTCAACTTCACCTGCTATTACTGCTCACAGTAAACTTACTCCTGTAAACATAATTGAGTAGTTGTTTTCCTCAAAAATATACTTTTGAGAGTAGCTGGTTGTCAGAATATTTTGCATGCCTCCTCGGTAGCATTAGTCATGGAAAAAATTTGCTTCTGTTCAGTTACATTTGGCCACACTTCAATGAGTAGGAGTCAGTTAATCTGGCTTTGACGACAAATAATGGGGAATGGCAGTGAGACCGTGAACTGCTACTTTGTCAAAAATGGTGGAAATCAACAGGACAAGAAAATGAGCACAAATGAACAAAAAAAAAAACAAAAAACAAAACCAACAACAATGTGCAGCCCTCAAAGTAATAAAATAATGTCACAAAATGAGCAAATTAAGCAGCAAAAAAATCAAATAAAATAACAAAAATGAACAAAATGAACCAAAAATGAACGAAATGCACAACAAATGAGAAAAATTTATAAAACAATCCAAAGTTGTCAAGTGATTCAATGAAAAAAAGTACATTTTAATAAAGCACAATAGATGTAAACGAGCAAAAATGAACAAAATAATAACATAAATAAAAAAATATCAAATTAGTTACAAAAAATTATCAGAAGTAGTCAAGGAGCTAAACAAAAATGAACAAAACAGGCAAAATATCTTGCATTTAATACATTGTATTTTTAAAATTACTTTTGGTTTGTCACTTTGCTCTAAAGTTCACTTTATATTGTTATGACATGCAAATAACCTGTTTGAATACAAAATACAAAGCTGTAATAAATTCCATCTTATCAATTTACTCCCTATTTTTTTTTGATTTTTTTTACTCTAACTCAATGGAAAAAATTAATAAAAATGAGCAAAAACATTAAAGGAGTAAAAATAAACAGAAGACTCAAGACAATGACCAAAAATAAAGAAAAGAATTATGAAAATGGACAAAAATGAACAAAACAAAATAAACTAACCAAGACAATCTACAAAATTGAACAAAACAACAAACAGAAGAGTCAAGAAAAATTGTATATTTTAACAAAAATGATTCTATCTGAAAATACTAAGGCAATAAATTTTTTTATGGGTCATCATGGTCTCAAACGTGTTATTTGGATCCTCTAGTAATGTGATGTTCCATCTTTAACTTTTTACTCCGTTATTAAGATATTACTGCAAATAATCTGACAAATGACTGCCATGTGGGGGTTTGATTGACATGTTTCTATAGCAACAGCTTACTTGTTAAGTCGATTAGGACCTTTGTATCCTCTTTTTATTCAATGTGTTCATTATACATAACATACACTCGTCTGCAGCTGTGGGTGAGTGTTTCCACTCACAACACCGTAATATGACTGTTTGACACTGCGTGAAGTTTTACTGCATCAGTGAGCTAACGGCTAATATTAGCTTCCCATGAGTCCCCTGGCACGAACGCTTTGTAAGCCCTGCTGCTGTTCGTCTAAATATGATTACATCCTGTTTTTGGCTCCAAGATGCCGTCCAGGAAGTGACAACTCGATTGGCCTCAAAACGGTCCTTCAAAAACTAATGGGTGACGTCACTTCGTCCAGTTACTGTATATATACAGACGACGGGGTGGTTACTCACTGTATAGTCATGAGGTCTCGGCCTTGAATTGTGAAGCGCCTAGAGATAATCTGTGATTATGGTTGGTGCTATACAAATAAAATCGAATTGAATTGGACATTGTACAAATGTGGAGGAGGACAAATCCCCATCTCCCTGAAATCTATGCCTATGGCTTCTTGAGTTATTACAACTCTACTGTCTCTGTGCACTCTACCCACCACTGCCACTGCTAATAACATTCATTCAAACTGGTCTAGAGCTTCATCCTGGACTGTGTGTTTTAACTGTGAGAGTGGTCAGCATTCATCAGCCTGCAGTGTGTTACTCTCCAATCTAAAGCCTCACATTGAAGTAGTGTAGATTGCAACAGTGAAATACTGCTACTTATAAAGATTACCAGCTCTGGATGAGACGGCTCGTAAGTCAACTCCCTCAAACACCCCATGCCCTCATCCCACTGCTAAATCTGCACAACCTGGGACACAACTTACTCCACTGGCAACATATCATCTCTCTCTCTCTCTCTCTCTCTCTCTCTCCATCTTATGTAAGTGTGTCCGTGCCCTCGTGTTACCGCAGCCCACGACTGTCACTCTGACCCACTCTTTCCCTCCCTCTCTCTCTCTCTTTCTCTCTGAGCAAAAGTTTCATTATCATTAAGGTCAGGCCGGTGCGTGTGCGCGGGGGGGGGGGGTGGGGGGGCACTCACACACACTGAATGAGTGAGAGTAAGAGAGAGAGAGAGAGAGAGAGAGAGAGAGAGTCCGCGGAGGAGAAAAGGAGGACAGATCGGAGGCAGAGAGCGTGAGGCGCTCCTTGCAGAGTGAGGAGCACGCTGCGCCGACACGCACGCGGAACCCTTGGCACGCTCCTGATCCTCGCGACGCCACCTGCCTCCGACCTGACCGAGTGACCGCCGAGTCGGTGACAGCCCCCCACCCCCACCCCCCGTCCGTCCGTCCCTCCTTCCTCCGCGGTGTGTAGCCCTTCAACCTCTCCTCTGGACCGGCTCGTGTCGCCATGCCACCGGCCGCCTGCTCGGTCGGGTTCCGACTTCCCACCATCCTGTCCGCGGTGCTGTGGGTCGGACTCCTGTGGACCAGCGTTTCAGCAGGAGGTAATGCGCTATCTCATGTCTTTATCACAAGTCCTTGAGTACGATTTCACTCTAAATCTTATCGTCCTCTGTGTTTCCATCGATTCAATGAGAATGACAGCAGATTGAGGGTTTTTTTGTCTCCGGGCATCCCTGTCTGTTTGCTCCTCCTGCGGCTCGTAGGAGGAGAGCGATGCACAAGTCTGAAAGCAGCCTTTGAAGTCCTGAAATAAACGCTGTTGCAGGCTATTTACTGAGAGCAGATTCGCTTGGCATCACAGTCCAGCCTGCACACACACACACACACACACACACGCACATCTGAGGGTCCATGTGGACCCGAGCCCACTCGTGTGCGTGGGATCCTTGATAAGGAGGAAAACAGGGAGGATAGACAGCGATCACCTGCAGACTCTCTGACACCTGTAATGGAGACAGGGGGATTCCTTCAATTTCACCATCAGCGCTGACATTACAGGCAGAAAGTGAGGACAGAAAGTTGATGCAGTCAGTCAGATGGATGTACTGTGGACACGCAGACGAAGACAACATCAATATGAGGAAGGGGCAAAAAAGTCATCACTGTCCTATTCATTTTAACCCTTTCAGCAGTGAAACAGAGCTGAAGGACTCGTGTGGTATCAAACAGGCTGGAATCAATGGGAATAGTATTTTTATTGATTGCTCTTGGGCTATTGGAAATTATTTTACTATTTCCAGCTATTTGTGATATTTTTTTACCATAATTAGTACTGAAAATAACATTGCACACATTGATTTGGACAGGCAAGTGCTAATTGTAGTGTTTTATGTCCAGCCTACGCCTAATACATCCATGGCAGCATGAGCTCTGATTTCTAAGCAGGGGCGCTGAAGGCTACAGTGTGCATACTGCTATGTAAATAACAAGAAAACTATAGGACACTTATTATAGAACTGAGCTCTGACACACAGAGAGTTTGTAACAGATTGTGACAGGTCATATCTCAGCATAGCTGTTTCTGGACCATATGTGAAAGATTAAAGGGCTGGATGGAGGAGTAAATGTACATTAATCTGTGCCAGTCAGCTTAAAACAGCTTTACGTTTTGAGACACAAGTGACCATATTTGGACAAAAGGGTGGAGCTAGGTAAGCTCAAGGATGGATGTGCTAACACTAGCTTACTAATGCAGTAAAACTAACATCGGAGTTAAATGTGGATGTATCAACAACTGCAATACCTTCACTGTCCACTGGGGACTGGCTTCAAAAGTCAATCCCCATAGAGTCACATATTAAAATGCCCAACTTTAGAGCAGAAATGAACATGTTTACAGTCTAGTACAAATGGCGGTTTTGGTTTCTATAGTTTATATTTCACCTCTGTGAACACCGAAAGTGGGTGAATTTTTTATAACTCACCCAATTGGATGAGGTGAGTCATAGAAAAAGAGGTTGCTACTTGCCACAGTTAATGGTATAAGTGCTTTGATTGACAGGCGTATCCAAGGCAGAGGTCTTCACTGTTTGCTTTAATCCACCTTAGCTCTTTCACACTCCACATCATCCATTTTTCGATCATCATGACTGGGCAGTGATGCCAATGCAGCAGCTCTCAGAGGAACCTGTGGGTCATGTCACTGTGGATTTGCCATTTTTTAAATACAGTTTATGGGTAAAACGGCAAACCTCAACTCTCAGTTGACTCATTCAGTAGTTCTCCTTCTCATTCATCAGTTCTCACCATGTGTCAGTGTGTGATAGTGTATTTTCTATGTTCTGGACTTTCCTGGAATTTCCTCGTGAGTTTGCACCAGCCAATAGCAACATTGTCCAACATGTTCAGGTGGAACAATATGAAAAGGAAGCGACTCCAGTTCATGTTGTTTTTCTGCCTTCGTGCACTACAGCACTGTGTGGTGCAGTTCTGTCTGAGAGACAAACCTCACAAAACACACAGTGACATACTGTATTGTATTGTGTGACAGGAGGGGATACGATGTACTTTCAGCTGTTTTCCTCACCAACAGTTCCATCGATTCGGTGGTGTGAGGATGATGCCGCTATTTTTCTGTTTCTCATCTTTTCCAGCTAAAGCTTCTCACTCTCATTCTCTGTATTATTTCCTTACTGCTGCTTTTCCTTCTGTTATTGAGCTGAGAGGAAGGTTCAGGTTTGGATTGTCTCACTTACAAACACAAGGGAGAAATGGTACATGGTTTACCTTTGTCCACAACAACATTCTAGCTGTTTTTTTCCATGACTCAAACACACACTCACCCAATACGTCAGACCCAGTGTCAGATACGATAGTCAGCGTTCGAGTAAAGCACAGCGCATTATGTTTTGTGACAGTCGTAATCAAATTCTTTAGCCACCTTAGCATCATCTGTCTTTTTAAGGTTTACAAGTCAGCAGTGACTTTGCCTATTTACAGGTCAGAGGCTCCTGTTTTTTTTGCGCAGGCATCTAGTTGTTGTTGGTGTCATTGCATCTCTTTATAGTCGTCATGTATTTCATTTGCCTCAGAAGCCAGAGGTGGATCTGGGTGGATCTCGGTTTATTTTGTTCCATCTGACAAATTGGAAAAACATGAACGCTGACAGGAAAACAGTACCTATGTGCTCTATGTGACCACAGTGCTGTCCATGGCATTTTGCACATACAAACAGTGTAACAGCAAGCTAAAGCACTGAACAGTATTGCACTACCAGGCAAATGTTCGGGCACATGCACAACAGCACTTGGGGACAAATTCAAATTCTTAAAGTAATGTTGAACTGTCTTTTCTCTTTACTCAACTGAGCGTTTCACATCATAACATGGATTTGTACAGTAGTTGTAGTAGCACAAGCAGAGCCACTGACTCTGTACTCATCCTTCAACTGATGGTCTAAAGTGCATGGGGCACAAATGAACTGAAAACTGTTCCAGGTGACCACTTCATGATTCTGATGAGACAATGCCAGGAGAACATGAAGTGATGTGAGTAGCAGCCGTACCAAAACTGCTATGTCGGGGTTGGAGGGATTCCTGTGTCATTTCAGGTTGGAAGTCTAACTTCAGGGGACGTTCAAGTTCAGATTTCCCACTAGGAAGTCTGATTCTGATTTCCGAGTACAGCTGGAATGCACGATTAACGTTTGCTTCAGCCTCTTGCTGTAGTAATTGCCAGAGGAGCTTAACCCACACTGGGGACTAAGAGGAAGGAAATCATGGCTGCCTCTGCAACAAATTTTAGTTTTTTTCTCCCTGCAGACTCTAAATCACTGCAGCATCCCTTTCAAATGCTGTTTCCTATTTTATTTGTCTTTTTCGAGCATTTTTAAACGTGTCTTCTGTCGCCGTCATGAAACTGAAAATGCGATAAATGAAAATGATTTGTCTGGAAGAGCCTCATCTCATGCTTCCAGATTGATTTGACTGCCTCTGTTGTGTGAATCTTTTGAAAATCCAAAGTGACAGCCCTCTGCATGAGGGCTGTTCTCCCTTTGCATATCGTAATTAACCCATCAAACACTTAACAATTTTGACACATACGTACATATCCACAGGAGTTTATCAGTCAGCTCCCAGCAGGCTTCAGTCTTTTTGTTGCCACTCCTGTCTTTCTCCGTGTACATGCACAAATTTTCAATCTGTGAATGCATCGCCACTCACAACCACACACACACACGCACACACGGTATCGTGCTGCATCACTGGTTTCATCTCACTGTTGGTGTCTCTGGTTAATGAGATCACCCAGCAGAGATGTAATGTCACAGAGAAGGCTTGCGATACTGTGTGTTTACGTGCTGTGTTCATGTGTGTGTGTGTGTGTGTGCATGAGTGTGTGTTTATGCTGGTGTTTTTAATGCGTACATAGTGCCTGTGTATGAAGATAGGCTGGATCAGTGCGTGGTCTAATTTCTCGGGGTGAGAGCGATAATCTGCTCGAAAGACAGCTTGACAGCAGAGCAGAGATTTGAGAGCTCCAGCTGGGAAGCAAAGCCAACTACGGTTCTATCCAGAGCTGCACAGAGCCGTCTTTATTGACCCACACCAGGATTGTCTTGTTGTACAAATATCAATGAGGTGTGTCTGCATAATTTCAGAATATGGATCTTTTCTTCTCTCCTTGTTTCCTCACTTCTCCTCTCCTCTTTCTTCATCTGAAATTCGCCTTTCTCCTTTCATAACATCAATTCTCCTCCAACTTCCTTCCTCTGGTCCTCTCAGCTGACTTCCCCCCCCCCCCATCATATTACTTGTGAGTGAGAGAAGGAAAAATGGAACCGAAGACATCATTTCTTACAGCTGACTAACCCTGGCTTTATTATACAACCACATCCTCAAGAAGCAAACTTTTGAAAAACGTTGTGTCAAGTTCGTATCAGAAACAGGCACCAAATGAGGGACCGCGAGGCTGAGGCGAGAGGAAAAGAAGGAAGACGGGGATATGAGCTGTGTGTGGGAGAAGCGCTGGCAGAATCAAGTCTCTGCCACGTCAGGCGTGTTTTTAAGTATCATTACTGACAGAAAGTTGAAGGTGACCCCCATTATAATTAGTGACATTGCTCTGGATTTAGAGGGACTCCCCAGAATGTGAGCCCCTGATTAACAGGATTCTAAGCATCACTGTCGTGTCAATACATAGAGCTAGTTCAGGTTTTTTGGGGGTACTCGGTGCAGCAATCTGCAGCTGTAGCACTGGTTTTGTCTGTTTTATTTATCTTCCAGGCAGTTGCTTTTTCATGCGACACAGCATGAAAATTCAATTTCAGAGACAACCGAGTCCAGTGTGAATATCTCTGTCTAAATTTTATGAGAACGATGATGAATTCTTAGTGAGGTTGTGTCTGTTTTTTTGATTCAGCATCAGTTTCAAAGTCTGTCTACAAAAAGAGGTTTTGCCGTTCAAGGTGACACACAAAGAAGATGCATTTTGGTGGATTTTGAGGTCGAGGGTGTAAAGTAAAAGCTGTGAAAATTTGAATGAGCTCAGTACTGCCGGTCCTCAGAAATCCTCACAATAAGATGCACGTCAGGAACAACAAACCATCTTGAATTGAGGTGGGTAGTACTCAAGTACGTGTACTACTTCACATCTACTTTCAGAAAATTGTGCTTCTGACAGTAGTTGTTTTGCTGAATACTTTTTACTCTTACTCAGTTACATTTGTGACTGAAAAATGTACTTATGGTCAGTTACATATAACCCCAGCTCAATGAGTAGGAGTAAAACTGACAAAATAATAAAATTAAAAAAAAAACAAGTAAATTACCCAAATGAATAAACTAAGCAACAAAACCAGCAAAAAATAACAAAAATAATGAAAAAAGGAGCAAAATGTACAACTGAAAAATACACTTGAAGAATAGAAGTCAATTAACAATATAATAAAGAAATTGAAGAAAAATCCACAAAATAAGCAACAAAATGTACAAAAAGCAGAAATGAAGAAAAATAATCAAGTAAATTATAAATATAGTAAAGAAATGGAACAAAAAATCCATGAAATAAGCAACAAAATGAGCAAAAATAAGTTAACAAAAATGAACAGATTATGAAATGTGGAAAAAAAGTGAACAAATTACAAAATAACAAACCAAATTAAACAAATATCAACAAAATAATAACAAAATGAACCAAAAAGCAGAGATGAAAATAATCAAGTAATTTAATGACAATTAACAATATAATTAATGAACTAACCAAAAAAATCTACAAAATAAGCAACAAAAAGAGCAAGAATGATTAAAATAATCAAGCAAGAGAACAAAAATAGACAAAATATGCCACAAAAATTCGACAAAAACATTGGTTCAATAAAAGAACAAAAGATTCAAGTCCGTGTTAAAAAGAACATAATAACCAATAAAACTGAACAAAAATCTACAAAAAAAAAGCAACAAAATGATCAAAATAATCAAGGAAACGAACATTTGACATCAACATAGCCAATCATATTCAAGCACAAATTAGACCCAACCCAAGGCCCAACGACCGGGGTTGTTCAGTGACGCCAATGCAGAAGTAACTTTAAGTTGTAATTCCACCGCCTGGCTGCTGGGGAATCCATCGTCCGGTTCCAAGAAGATTTTTTTCCATCACCGTTCACATCACCGTTCGACCCAAATTTCCAGTAGGTAGATCATTTTGATTTGGTCATTTTATAAGAAGCTCACATGATGAAAAAGTATGAGCACCCCTGGTTTACACTAACAACACTGTGATATGACTTTGTTTGACACGGTGAAGTTTTACTGCATCAGTAAGATAGCAGCTAAAGCTGGCTCACCCATGAGTCCCCTGGAATGAACGCTTCGTAAACCCCGCTGCCGTTTGCCCAAATATAGTTACATCCTGTTTTTGCTCCAAGATGCCGTGCAGGAAGTGACAACTCAGTTGGCCTCAAAACGGCCCTTCAGAAACTAATGGGTGACGTCACGGTCACTTTGTCCATAATACTATATACAATCTATGGCAAGACTTTTTTTCTTTTTCCAGAAAACAGAACTGGAAAAGTACATGACTGTGTGCCTAGGGTAGTCTAGCTTTTGTATAATAATGTACGTAATGTACAAAATGAAGAAAAACATGATCAAATGAAGATAAAACGATATCATAAATGAATTGATCAAAAACAAATTAAATTGCAAGACAATGAGCAAAAATTGTACACAATTGTGAAAAAATTATGAAAAAAAATATAAATTAAGACAAACCAGAGCAAAATAATCAGGGGAAATGACTAAAATAATAAAGCAACTGAATGAAAATGGGAAAAATATTAACAAATTGGACAAATAAATATAAAATAGAAAGCGAACAAAAATAATATGAGAAATATTCCATGAAAATCTGAGAAATTTTTTCACAAAATGAATAAAAATAATTATTAAAAAATAACAAAATATAACAACATATTCTCTAAAATGAACAAAAATGAGCAAAAATCCAATCCGATCCAACTTTATTTAAAAAGCACTTTACACAACCAACCGTGCCAAAGTGCTGTACAGAGAAAGAAAATACACAGCTCACACAATACAGAACATAAAATATAAAAAAAAACACGCTAAATATGTAAAACCAATAAAATGAGCAATAAAATCAATATAAACGATAAAATCAATAAGATAAATCAGTCAAAAGTCAACCTCTGACATGGTGCTAAAACCAAGAAAAAAGGAACAAAACATGCAATTTACAGATAAAAGCAAATAAAAAGATGCAACACCCTTTTAAATTAAAGCATTAAAATCAGAATAACCCATATCCTAAGCAAAGATGGACAAAATATTCAATAAATTAGACAAAAATGAACTAAATTTTCAAGCAAATGAGCACATTTTTTTTTGAAGATCAACAAAATGGACATTTTTCAGGGAAGATAAGAGTCAGTGTGCTCTGAGCCCATGTTAAGGAGGCTTACAGTGTCACTGCCCTACCACCACAAGGCAAATCAGATCACAACCTGGTCTTTCTTCAGACCAGACATAAACCTTGTGTTCTGAGACAACTTGTAATAACCCACAACATCAGGAAATGGACCCCAGAGGCCAGTGAGACCCTGAAGGAATGCTTTGAATGCACTGATTGGACTGCACTGATGGAACCAGAAGAGAACGGCATGGTCATAGAAAGTGAAGTGTCCAGCTGAGCTTAACAACTACAGACCGGTGACCCTGACATCCCACATCATAAAGATCCTGAGAGGCTGGTTCTGCAACTGCTGACACCCTATGTCAAGCATGCACTGGACCCCCTTCAGTTTGCATACAAAGAACATATTGGAGTGGATGATACTGTCCTATACATGTGACACCGAGCCTACTCACATCTGGAGGGGGCTGGTACTTATCTGATACTTATGCTCTTTGACTTATCAAGTGCATGTAATACAATCCAACCTCACATACTCAGAGACAAACTCAAAGGGATGGGGGTGGACCCCTTCTTTGTTTCCTGAATCACAGACTACCAGACAGGAAGACCACAATTTGTCAGGCTGGGAACCCATGTCCCTGAGACAGTCATGAGCAGCACTGGAGCTCCACAGGGGATTGTTTTGGCTCCCCTCATGTTTACATTGTACACACTGGATTTTAAATACAACTCTGAGTCACGCCACATTTGAAAATCCTCTCATCACACTGCTATTGGGGTATGCATCAAGAACAAACAGAAAGTAAAGTACAAACATCTGATAAATTTCTTCTGTGATTGGAGTCAGAAAAACTCCCTCCTGATGAAACCACCAACCTTGTGGTGGGACTGCACGGTGTAGGGGCGTGGCCCCCGGGTGGCGGATGGGGGATTGCATACATGGACCAACGCAGTCTAAGGGAAGGACACCCTGACAGAAAATCCTGGGCCTCCAAGTCTGGGGGTTGGGCAGAAGGCTAACTACCTCCTCCTGTAAAAACAAGCCAGTTACAGAAACATTGGACAACACTAACCCAGAAAGCCAGGGAGGAGCGGGAATCGCCGGCACCGGCATTATGACGACGATGGGTGAAAGCCTCCGGGAAGCCCAACGTCCGACAAGGTTCCTTGCAAGTCCCAAAACTACCCTCACCATCGGACACTGGAATGTAAGGACAATGTACAGAAGAGGAGCAGCAGCACAGATCGCAAGAGAGATGGAGGGATACCACCTAGACATACTCTGAATCAGTGAAAGCAGATGGACAGGAGCAGGCAAGACAAAGTTAGCGACAGGACAAACGATAATCTACAGTGGAGATGATGAGTTGCATGAAGGAGGAGTTGCCATCATGATTAGCCAGCAAGCTGGAAAATCGCTCATGGAGTGGATGCCCATCAACAAGAGAATCACAACAGCTATATTTTACACCAAATACAGATGAATCACCATCATTCAAGTCTATGCCCCCCACAATGAGAAGGAAAATGAGGAGAAGGAACAATTCTACCAAGAACTTCAGGACGCAGTGGATGGATGCAACAAAAACGACATCATTATTGTCATGGGGGACCTCAATGCCAAAGTTGGCAAGGATAACACTGGCTACGAGAGAACGATGGGCGTGCACGGTCTAGGAACACAGAATGACAGTCAACTTTGGCAGCATGGACATTGAGGTGGTGCAGACATACAAATATCTTGGTGTACTTCTGGACCACAGGATGGACTGGTCCTAAAACACAGATGCGTTGTATCGAAATGGTCAGAGTTACCAATTTTTTCGACGGAGGCTCAGGTTCTTTGACATCTGCCATGAGATGCTGCACATGTTTTACCAGTCAGTCATTGCAAATGCACTCTTTTACGCTCTGGTCTGCTGGGAGGCAGCATCACACAGAGAGATGTACGTAAAACACCTGAACAAACTACTTAAAAAAAACTTAATCAGTAGTGGGAGGGAGGCTGGACTCACTGGAGACTGGTGGACAGATGCACACAGAAGAAATTGAAGGACATCATGGACAACCCAGACCATCCTCTTCACCTCGTTCTGTCCCAACATAGGAACAGCTGCAGTGGACGACGAACATCACTACACTGCAGAAGCGAATGCTATGGGAGATCCTTCATCCCCACCACCATCAGACATGGCTTGTTTTGTTCAAGTCCATTTGGTTTCCTCTCATACTGTACGTCACATCTTGTGCCTTGGTTTGGTTTGGTGTTTTGGCTGTTTGCCATAATGGAGCATGGAATATTTGGGCCTTGTATGTACGATACATTTTGTTGTCCTTTAGAGCACTCACTGAAATACTTGGATGTGAGGACTTTTTTTTTCTTCCATTTTTGACTTTTTAAAAAAAGTTTCAGATTTAGGCTGTAAATCAAAGTCAAAGAAGTTGTCATATACTTACAAATTTACAAACATAATGAAAAAAAATTAACAAAATTTTTTAAAAAGTTGACAAAATGAACAGAAAAATTAACAAAATGAACAAATAATCAAGGAAATGACCAAATAAGCAACAAAGTGAACAAATAAGCAACAAAATGAACAAATAAACAACAAAATGAACAAAAACTTAATTAAATAAACTAAATAAGCAACAAAATTAACAAAATATTGATCATAATTAACATGTAAGCAACAAAATAATCAACAAAATAAAAAACACAGCAAAATAATGAACAACTTGAACAAAGTAAGCAACAAAATAAGCAACAAAATGAACAAAATATTGAAGTTAATACAAATTAACAATATAATAGAGAAATCAAACAAAACTAAAAACAGAAATAAGCAGCAAAGTGAGCAAAAATCATCAAAATAATTCAGTGAACTTTAAATACCTGCATGGGGTGCCATTTTAAAAGCCTGTCGGAATGACCATGTATGGTTCCATGCCCAGTAAAGGGTTAAACACCTGTCTGTCTATGTTTGCTTTTATTTTAACTCAGAAAAATAAGCGTTGGATGGATCTGAGTGATATGAAGGCGCAGACATAAGGAAAGAGGAAATGAGGACCCACTGAAAGGTTAAGTGAGGCCTTACACATATCTTTGAATCTCCACAAAAGAGAGCATTAACAAAACAGCCAGATGCAGACATCCTGTGAGCCACAATCAACACTTAAGCAGAAACAGAGTTACCCTGTAAATGAAAGGTAAAAGGTGTCTGCCTGCAAAGAAGAAAATCCATCTTGAAATACATGTTGGTGCCGAAGCAGGGAAAATACTCACTGTAGCACTTTTACCCGCAAAGAGCTTTGCCTTAATTTCTGCTTGCTAGTGAGATACTTTTTTTAATGCAGGGGTCTTCCTCCTAATTTATTTGTTTCATTTGGGAGCGAGTCCTTGCTTGTGCTTGCTACAGCTGGAGGAGTGGAGACGATGCACAAGCTGCCATCTCAATTAGTCCCTGCACTCATTAGGACCACAAGTGAGAGCTGCAGCTTCTCAGTCTCTCACACACACTGACATATGGTCCGCACTTCTGCAACAAACTTTACTCGACACAACAACACGCCAGTGAATTATTCAAAGCTGTGTGCGTGTGGTGGAGGAGTTCGCCTCCCCTGGTGTTTTCCTGGCGCTAACCTTCCTGTGTGCTCGCTGTTGACATCAAAAGAGGATGCCTGGAGCAGCAGCAGGTCGTCCCGCCACTGATGTCTCCGCCTCAGCAGGTTCATTTAGACCTTTGTGACACAGCGTGGCTGTTTAAAGGGGTTTGAAAGTGTGAGAGCGATGCGAGCGTGTGTGGTGTGTGTTTGTTGTGCATTGTGAATCGTTGGTGCTTTTCTCAGTATCCGGGATTATCCTCTCTAGGATAGCTGCAGGATTGCACGGATGCTGCTGACACTTCTCTACAATAGAAGCAATTAACTGAAGCTTAACTTTGTGAACGTCTGTTTTAAGCGATGCATGTTTGTGCGAGTGCAGTGGAACTAAAACATCTGGCTGTTCCTGTTATCTTTGTCTGTTTTACTTCAAGTCACCACTGAACTAGTTTGCAGCCTCAAAGGGTCACTGATGAGCTGTGGAGAAATGTGCCAAAAAAGGCTTCATAGAAATTCTTTTTTTTTTCTGTACAGTATTGCCGCCTGATGCTGAATGCCTCTAGAGAGGGCACTGGAAATGTTCACTTGGACGCCATGAAAATTGATTAATTGTAATCCAAAGACACATTTGCTATGCTTGTTTTGGATTATAGCAGCAGTTTGGATTTTCCCTCTAAGTTGCTCTCAGAAACTTGTTGTGACACTTTACTTTGTCAAACTCACGCAAAGCAGATTGGCACTATCAAGCCTGTCTGCAGCCAAACCTTTTAAAAGGTTAATATTTCAGCACCCATTTGCCTCAAAGCTTACGCTAAGCCCGCGTTCTGCTCCCTCATCTTTCTGCCTTTGATACGGGTATCCCTCTGAAGTAGGCCCGTTGATGCATTCGCCAAACTGCGTCTGAGCGTGTGATAATCCACGCTGTGCTGCTTAGAGCAATGCTGATAGCTATGTGCCTGTCATGCCACAGAGTCAATGTGTTTGTCTCCCTTGTACCTCGAGTCAAATAGGTCTGAAAGAGCTGCACAGACAAGCTGAACATTGTGGGACAGAAAACATGTCTGGGTGTTTTTTCACTTTGATTGGCTCCAGTCTGGGCCGTGAGGTTCAGCAGCGCTGCTCTGCTCTGCTGCTCAGTCGGGGATTGATTGATTGATTCCTGTCACGGAGAGTGCAGAGTTCTCACACTGACAAAGCCCCTCTGAGCTTTTGAGAAATTTATGGTCCAACTGTTTTGAAGCGTGATGTTGGATGAATTTAAAGGGTGAGGAGAGATACACAGCCTTCAACCAGAATTCAGCTTCAATTTTCCTGCAGGATGATGGCTGCCAGTACAGGACTGAAGTCGAGGTTAGTTGCCCACGTCGGAAACTTAAACAGACCTCTTCTTCATGTGCTGGCAGTCCGAAAAATCATTAAAAAAGTTCGATAGGAGCGAGCCTGCGCTTATTCAGGAAGCATTTTTCAAACCGAGTTCTTTGAGTTAGCTCTTTATAGAAAGGCAGGGAATTTCAGAAAGCCCCATTTAACTGCTGGTTTTGCGTTGTTATTTAGTTTTTTTTTTTAAACTGATTTGTTGGACTGCATATTGTCACTTCTTTCTTCAAACATCCACTATACAGCACAGACTGGAGGCTCAGCGCAGGCCTGTCAACACCATGAGTTCCATGGTTAATACATACATGGGTCAAGTCTGACAAGAACTGAATTTAGGAAACCAATACAAACATAAACTGCCAGTCAAAAGTTTGGATGCACCTTCACCCTTCGGTGGTTTTTCCTTATTTTTCTGGTTATTTTGTTAATATTTTCACATTGTCTTAGTTAGTTTATTCATTGTTGTACAAGGTCTTGATAATTTTCTTTATTTCTGGTGATTCTGTTTATTTCCACTAATTTTCTTAATTATGTTGCTCATTTTTATCCCCCGCTCAGGCCGATGTGTCCCAACAGGGAATATAGAAACGATCACCGTCCGTCCGTCCATACTTCAGTTTGTCCCGACATTTCTACTTACATCTCTGCAGCCCCTCAGCCCAGAGTGACCAACCTTTACCTTTAGGTACATCTCTTGGGGATGGGGGACCATGGTAAGCTTGACCTAATTTGCATATTTAATTAGGTCACAGGGTCATTTGGTGACCCAACCACCTTCTGGGCTGTACAGACCCAACCTGTAGCACTAGGGCTCTGAATTTTTATATGTATCTACTCGATGCCCGGGGACAACCCCCAGTATACCACATGACCTGATCTTCACCTTGACCTTAAAGGTCTGAAAGTGAATTTGTGAATTATTCTTTGATGCACATTTTTTGTAAAATGTAAAGCCCTTCAGTGGGGGATTTGCTGATTCATGGCTTTCGTGTTTTTTAAATTAATTTTCTTGATGATTTTGTTCAACTTGACTCATTTTCTCGACTATTTGGTTTACCTTTCTTCATTTTTCTGGTTATTTTGTTCACTTTTCACATTATAGCTTTTCATTGTTGTGCATTACCTTGGCTATGTTGATTTTTTTGTATATTGCCCCAGCTAATGTACAATGTTGAGAATAATAAAAATAAAGAAAAACACTGAAGGAGAAGACGTGTCCATACTTTTGACTAGTAGTACATAAGCATCCTGTGAAGAAATAATTAAAAACTAATACTGCCTTTTACTCTGGTGATGATGAAACATGTTCTAAATTCAACATCAGCATCATTTATTTATCAAGCACCTTTCATACAAAATGCAGCCAGGCCAAAATAACACCAGCGCAAGAGGTTTGTACGCCATCAAAAATATATAAAACACACTCAAAACATCTCAATTAAAAGCAAATAAACATATCAGCAGTAACAAATCATTTTCAGAAGGAAGCAGAGACACAGTTAAATGTCCAGTAGATTAAATAGACTGAAATCAAAGGTGACAGCGGGGAAATGCATCTCTTCTGGTGAATTTCTAGGGCATCTGTTTATTGCTTTGCTGCAACTTAAAAAAACAAAATGAAAGAAAATGTGCAAAATAAAAGGAAAAGAAGTAAAACACACACACACACAGAGATAGAATGGTTTATTTGATGTCACCAACAGACAGGTACACTTTTTTGCTATTTTCCTCAATATATAAAGAAAACAAAAAACATATATATTAGAAGAGCCAGTTTGCTATATTACAAACTTAAGTGAGCCCACGTCTGAAACTAATGTACTTAAGTGGTTTTGTGAAATATGAACAGGCTATTAATTTGATATAAATACAATGTTTTTCCGCTGTTGCAGTTGTCCTAGTGACCGGTGGCAGTTTTAACATAAATATATAATCATTAGAGTACTCCAAATTATACAAATGATTAATTCATTCACTTATTTTCTCTGGATTGCGGTACACGTCCTTTCTTTTTAAATAACATTCCAACCACCGTCAAATATTTTTTGGCGATATTTTTGACTTGTTGACCGACAAACATCCAACATGATGCACTTCAGTGTCTGAAACTGTGTCTGGTGTCAAGTCCGGACGTTTTATACTTTTAAATGTTTTATGCTTTTAAATGTAAAACTTTTTAAAGTAGGTATAATTGACAGACAACCATTCACACATTCATGCCTATGGACAATGTAGAATGTCTCTATGTGTCAGCTCTGCAATGAACTGGCAACTCATCCCTGCCTTCGCCCTAAGTCAGCTGGGATAGCCTCCTGC
>JAQQAE010004959.1:0-18170 GCA_029823295.1 Pseudamia nigra | reverse complement strand
ACATTTTCACTTAGGGGTGTACTCACTTTTGTTGCCAGTGATTTAGACATTAATGGCTGTATTTTGAGTTATTTTGATGGAACAATAAATTTACACTGTTATATAAGCTGAACACTGACTATTTGTCATTGTGTCAAAGTGTCATTTCTTCAGTGTTGTCCCATGAAAAGATATAATTAAATATCTGCGAAATGTGGGGGGTGTACTCAGTTTTGTGAGATACTGTATGTATACAAAGTGAAATCTTTGTGTGAAGTAAGACTGAAACCAATTTAGCGCGGTACCCTTAATTCCAATAGAGTGTTCTAATCTGTGTAACAGAATTTTATGGTCGATAGTGTCAAAAGCAGCACTAAGATACAAACGTGCAAGTACTGAAACTAGTCCACTATCTGAAGCTAATAGAAGATCATTAATAACTTTAACCAGTGCAGTTTCAGTGCTGTGGTGTTCTCTAAACCCTGACTGAATTCTTCAAACAGATTACAGTATTTCTGTGTAAATGCTGCTGAAGTTGCTTTGCGACAGTTTTTTCAAGGACTTTAGCTAGAAATGGTAGGTTAGAGATGGGTCTATAGTTAGCTAGGTCACCTGGGTTAGAGTTAGTCTTTTTAAGGATGGGCTTAATCATAGAGGTTTTAAAGGCCTGTGACACATAGCCTAATGACAGAGACTGGTTTATCAGGTTCAGTATAGCACTGTCAATCAAGGGAAAGACATCTTTATATAATTTAGGTGGGATGGGGTCTAACAGACAAGTGGAGGGTTTTGCTGAGTTGATCATTTTAGTTACCGTATTTTCCGGGTTATATGTTGCGGTTTTTTGCATTGTCTGTCTCGGGGAGCGACAAATATACCAGAGCGACATATATGCAAATTATTTCGAGTGTTCGTTGTTTGTCACACTGACAGCCACTAGAGGTCACTCTAGGCTTGTGTACCTGCATCTGCCACATCTGTATTACTGACAATTTAAAATGTAGCCATTAGCGGTAACAACCATACCTGCCATCAGCTTAGCACCGAACGTGTCGGCGCCAACACATTTGCGCGTCACTTACCCAGTGAGGTGAGCCCCGAGCTCTCGCTTCTGGTGTCAAGCGTGCGGCCGCCCCACCGTTCACAACCTGTTCCAGGGACAGTGGCAGGTGGGGAGTTTGACTGGGGCGGTACACATGTCAAATGGTAATGCAGGTGTCCTAAGGGAGGACAGAAACTTCCTACAGAGCAGAAGTACAAAAGCTCGCTTGATTTGATTTTCAGTATGAATACAGGCCATGACAGCAGGGCCTCCGCTGTCATATTACGTTAACATGCGAGGCACCTATTCAGCCTGTTGTTCTCTATTATATTATTACTATAACTTGCCCTTCAAGATGAAATGTCTGTTCTTGGTGTAGGATTTTGTTAAATAAATTTCCCCGAACAAATGCGAGTTGTTCTGCAGAGCAACTTATACACGTTTTTTTTTTTTTTTTCATTATGCAGTTTTTGGCTCGTGCGACTAACATTCCAGAGCAACATATAACCCGGAAACTACGGTAGTTCTAACAGATTAGTACATGAGAAGGAGTCTAGATGTATAAGAGTAGGGGGCTCTGCAGATACTATGATAGAAGTAACTATTGAAGATGGTGGGGAGGTATTGCAGATTTGTTTTCTAACAGTCATTATATTATTTGTGAAAAACTGCATAAAGTCATTAGGGGACAACGTTGAGGGGATATTGCTTTTAATAGAACTATGGCTTTTTGTTAATCTGGTAACAATGCTAAAGAGAAATCTGAGGTTATTTGTATTATCTTAAATTAACGGAGTAATATGTATTTTTGGCCAAATGGAGGGGGTTTTTTTTATCATTTGTAAAACTGTCTTTCCACAAATTGAAAGATACCATTAGTGAACGCCATTGTCTCTCCAATCTTCATAGCTCCTGTTTCAACATCCTAAGCTGAGGTGTGCACCAGGGTGCTCTCACCCTCTGTGCCACTAACCTTTTCCTCAGGGGAGCGACAGTATCTAGTGTTGAACGTAACATCTAGTTTTGAGGAGTTAGTTGTGTGACTAGGATCCCTCTCTGTATTGATAGATGACACAGATAAAGAAGATGAAGAAATTAAATCTTTAAATTTGTTGATAGAATTTACAGATAAACATCTAGTGTGATAAATTTCTTTGGACTTGCATGTGTAATCTAATAAGGTACATTCAAAAGTTAACAAATAGTGATCAGAGAGGAGAGGGTTGTGTGGCGATATGACAAGGTGTTCAATGTCTACACAGTGTGTCATTACAAGATCTAAAGTGTGACCTTTTATAGTGGGTGGGTTTGTTTACATGTCGAATGAAGCCAATGCAATTTAAAATAGAGGTATGAGTGTTACCGCAGCTATCATTTGTAACATTGACGTGAATAAAGTCACCCACTACAATAACTTTACCTGTGTTAAGTACTAAGACTGATAGGAAGTCTGAGAATTCAGATAAAAATTCTGAGTAGGGGGTTGGTGGGCAGTAAATAATAACAAATAATACTGGTTTTTCAGTTTTCCAGTTAGCATTTGAGATTCACAGTGGTAGACTCTCAAATGAGCTGTATTTATGTGTTGGTTTCTGGTTAATTAATAATTTTGAATTATAGATTGCAGCCACCCCCCCTACCTGTAATTCTAGGAATGTGACAGTTAACGTGGCTGGGGGGATTCATTTAAGACTTCATATTCATCCTGATGCAGCCATGTTTCCGAGAGGCTGAGTAAGTCAATTTGGTGATCGCTAATTAGTTCATTGATTAAAAGGGACTTGGATGAAAGTGATCTTAGTGATGTTTAACAATCTACATTTAATTATCATGTTTTTAGCATCTGTGGGTTCCAAGGGCCTAATTTTTATTAGGTTATTTTGATTCCCTATTCTTTTTCTAGATATAGATTTAGGTAATTTAGCTGGGTGGGGAGCAGACACAATTTCTATAAAACTAGAAACACACATTTCATACAGGGATGAAAACCAGGAGTTTACAGAAATGGTCAAATGAAGGATCTCAAGTGTATTTTGAGCTGAGATTTAAAGTGCATGTTCTCAGGACATGTAAGATTAGAATTTACTTGTCTACAACAGGTACATTTAGTCTCCTTTGAGATTAGCAGGAGTAGGAAACTGTTGCAAGTGCTATTACTTATCTTCACATTTTTTTATTCACTGGTGGTATTATGTACCACAGAGTTTATATAAACCTCAAAACACAAAATGCATATTTTTATGCTACGGGCTTTTTAATAACACAATCTGTACATTCTCAATAAACCATAGACTCAAGAACAACTACGATTACAGTCCAAAACTGTGAGATTACCTAGCCCAGGGATCGGCAACCTTTAATATGTAAAGAGCCATTTTTAGACAGAAAGTAAAAAGACATGTTGAGAACCACAAAAAATATTTGATCCCTTTATGTACCACATGACACATCATGCACAATTTTAGTTGGCAATGTTTACTTGATTAATTTGTACATTGTTGTTTATTCTATTGATTATTTTGTTCATTTTTGATCATTTTTATTTATTTTGAACATTATTTAGTGGTTTTATGTTCATATTTGCTTATCATTTTCATTTTTGTGATTAATGTAGTTATTTAATGTTGATTTTGTGGAATATTTTGCTTATTCTTGTTCAACTTCTTGTTTATCTTTACTTATTTGACTATTTTGTTAATTTTTTATTCATTCTTATCAAGTTTCTTTATAATTTTAGTCACTTTTGTGAATTCTTGTTTAGTTTCTTTATTATTTTATTCATGCTGTGAATTATTTTGTGCAGCTTTGTCCTAATTGTGTTAATTATTTTGCTTATTTTTGTTCATTTTCTTAGTTTTTGGTATGTGCTTGATTGTTTTGTTATTTGTTGTTCTTGATTTAATGCTTATTTTGTTCGTTTTGATTCATTATAATATGGTACTTCCATCAGGGGACAAAGCCACAGGAGTCACTGGGGAGGGGCTAAAGAGACACATGTGGTCCTGGAGCCACAGGTTGCAGACCCCTAGCCTAGCCCTAGTGTTATTGTACTCTTAGTACTTCATGGGTTACTTCAGAGTTGAAAGCAGCCAGTATATACCACAAAACCAGCCATCTACAACCAATTATAAATAAACCTTTGGCAATTTTTTTTTGAAGTATAATGTGACCTTTGCTCAGTTAAAGTTTCAAGACAACCTTGATTGTATGTCGAATCCCCATCTAATGTCATATTTAATGCATCTGCCTGATTTTATGTACTGCCTTTGTGAAAGCACTCCACTGACATCTAGTGGCCGATAGAGGAAACACTGAATTCGGGAAGCCATGATTTTCCCATACACCAGACACTTTTTGTTCCATGTGTAATTAAGAAGATCTACTAACAGTGAACTCTGTTTTACTCCACAGATAGTGGACACTTTGTTCATCGGTCGCTACGTGCTGCTGGCTTTTGTGAGCGTAATCTTTCTTGTATCGCTCTTCATGCTGATCCCCTTTCATTTCCTGGAGCCCGTCTATGCCAAGGACCTAAAAACACATTGAGATGCCAAGGGGGGTCAGAGTTGGCACTGGGATCACATGGTTGATGTACACAGCTTAAGACAAGCAGGAAAACAACAGGCCCCCACCCCTTCATGTGGAAATGGACTTCAGAACAGATCCTCAACAAAACACAGCAGGGGGGTTAATGTACTGTTTATGGACAACTGTTTGTAAGTTGTTCCTTCCAGTATGTACAAGCAACACAGAACTGAGAGCTCCAGCAGTACTGAGGCTGTTTGCTTTGTGGTATTTATCTCATAGAGTAGAACATCACAGATAATAAACAGTGAAAGACGTTTGTTTGTTTACACTAAATGTAAGGGCTGATCATTAAAATTCTGGTTGTGTGTTACCAAGGCGTGTGGTTTTTTTCTTCCATCGACTGGACTGGAAATTTGGTTGAAGGAAAAAACCACACGCCTTGGATACTATGACCTGGATGACTGAGAATCTTCACAGACATGTTGTGTGTTACTGTACGTACCATCCCTTTTACAACAGTCTGCAGCATTCACAACTACACTGCCTCACAAAGATATGTCTTTGGACTGAGATGTCTTTTGGCATTTTAACTCTCAACATTTCAAACATGTCACTTCACTTCGAAAGGACTATATCCTGGAATCACTGCACTTTTTGTTGTATCTGTCAAATTTTCTATTGCAGGTTGGGGGAATTTGTTTTAAATGCTACTTCTGTATTCAAACTGGTGAATCAACAGGCTAAATCACTCCAAAGTGTGGAACCTGCACAAACAGACAGAGGTTTTGATTTATTTTTCTGTTGCAACTTATTTTGCCTTCCGTTTTCTACTCCTAAATTAAATAGAGGACTAATGTAATATGTTGTGATAATGTGTGTCCTATTGATTCAGGTATGTGCACAGTGCATGCATAACTATGCAACATAACAGAACAAAATAATCTGAACAACGGTGTCCAAAGCATACATAAATACATATTTCTGTACATTTTACAGTGCTATAACTGGGTGGTTTCACAGTGTGATTGAGGCTACAGTTGTTTTCATTTATAATTCATCTTTTTATAATGTTCTGCATTTATGAATTTGGTCTCGAAACCCTTTACATAAATAATATCATGAAATCAGTAAGATCAGACATTTATCCTCAGCTGTCAGAAAACATCAATATATTCAATTTATTGAAGCACAAGAGCAAGAAATGTCAGTACATTTGCAAACAGGGAAACAGCAAATATTTGATCATTTTGCTTTTTATTAATTTTCTGACCAGTGCATATTCAATTTATTGAGTAATTGTGGCTGTTTGAAACACTAAACATTTGAAATATGCTATTAACATATTACTGGATGATGTAGGAAGAACACCCTGTCATATCTAACTAATTTTCTTACTACGATATGCAGTTTTGTTGTTGAAAATAACTGTATTATCAAGGTATCTCTGCCATTGTTGTGTTCAATTCAACCTTTCGTCATTTTTTGCAAACCATTGAATTACTTCCTGTATAAGGATTTTGAGCAACACATTACAGTTTTCACATGGTTATGAAGCAGATTCCTTGGAGTATAGCTGAACAGATTATTCCATAGAGAGTAATGAGCATTTGTCGTCTAGAGTCTCAATTATAAACACTTGCCCCCCTCCCATTTCTATTTTAAAAGTGTGAAGCCTGAGGAGACGTGGAGTGGAATTCCAACCAGGACGATGAAAGAGAATCTAATGAATCAAAACCAATCCTATTAGTTCCGGCCCACATCTCCATACTGTGGTCCTTTTTCTGCACAACAATCCACTGCATGATTTCACACAAGCTGGGGAACTGGGGAGGGGAGTGGGTTTCAGCAGGGTGGGATAGGGGGTCTTAAAGCTTTCAACCTGGAGGGACTTGTTGCCTGTAATTGACCGCGTGATTACCGCAAAACATGATCTTGGGCCCTGCAGAAAGTGGCACTGACCCACAGGCAGGAGGCAACTGAATGGAAGGCTTCAGCTGGCAAAGGAGATTCTTCATTTAAGCATTAAAAGAAGGTTTTTTGGATCCACTACTCCACTACTTTGACTTCTTAACAAAAATGGCCCTTGTTATAAAATTCTGCTGCAGTTTAGATTTCAAGGTCGCAAAGCAAACGCTGACTTAAGTCCATCTATCCCTGAAGTCTAAAGCTCCGAGATCTGACAGTATTCTTCAACTTCCACTCTTTTCCTGTCGCACCACATTGCCTTCATAACATTTCTCGTATCTTTTCCTATCCACTCCATCCCTTCCTCATTTTAATTTTTGTTACTGAACTCTGTTTCTGGGGAGTGGGAAAATGAGCAGAACAAAGCATGTGGGGGTTTGAGGATCATTTGGAACTAGGAGACGAAGTCTTTGTGGCGCAGCCAGCTGGACATATAAAGAGATGGGGGCGGGTGAGATAGAGAAAGAGAGAGCAAAGCAAGGGCAAAGAGGTGTGAGCAGAAAGCTCAGGGTGCCTGGTTTTGAAACTGCGGAGGGGACGGGGTGCGCCTCTCTCTGGTAGATCCTGTATTCAGATGCACTCAAGCAGAACTTCTGGCTTGCTGTTCACATCCTCAGCTATCCAGCTTTCTGTCTGTGATATGGATA
Organism: Pseudamia nigra; assembly: GCA_029823295.1. Classification (NCBI taxonomy): domain Eukaryota; kingdom Metazoa; phylum Chordata; class Actinopteri; order Kurtiformes; family Apogonidae; genus Pseudamia; species Pseudamia nigra. The sequence continues at coordinate 11,009 of JAQQAE010004959.1, read as the reverse complement.
CCACCCCACCCAGCTCTTACAACACTGGAAATCCATTAAAAGATTTTGGGAAAAGTTACTGCACTTATCCCAGAGAATGTGATTCAGTCTGTGTTAAATCGACCAGATGGCAATGTTTGCCATCCTTTCAGGAACCTCAGTAAACAAAATTTGATGTGTCCTCCTAGGGGTAAAAATAGAAATTTGATTAAAGTTTCATTAGCCAACGAGCACTTTTTGGGGGTTAAAAAGGATGTTCTGTTTTTACATCGCAAGAACATGAACATTAGGAGAAACTAGAGCCTTGTTGCCTAAGTAACAAAGTACGTACATGTGGAGCCAACAAGCTTCATTATGCACTTTTGTAGACAGCCAGGGGATGCCATCATTGCAACACACACTAGGGGGGCAAAATCCTGAAACTGCAATCCTGGTGTTGGCTTGGCCTTTTACCTCTCTCCCAGGATGGAATTACCCAAAACTCTACCTCTTGGGGAGTCGTTGAAGGCGCAGATTAGAGGTCAGGTTACTACCAATAGCCCTTTGCTGCTTGGACATGACACCCCATTGTGGGCCACGTCTCGGCCTGATGGGGGTTCCATTTTGACAGTGTTGAAGAAATGATTGAATATTGGCCAAGCTTAGAAAGGCAGTGGCTACCCTGCTCAAAGACCATTGTCACAATAGCTGAACATGGGTGGCCATGATTATTCTCACTTGCTGGGCCTCGCCTGGCTTTATGAGTTTTGGGTAATGAAAATAATTATGAATAACAGAGAAATAAAGTATGAACAGAAATACATGCTACTATAAAATATACACTGAACCAGTACTTCATACTGACTTATTTGGCAATTAGTTGTTTTCCCTTATAATTTTGGGGGGTAATTTTTGTTTTACATTAAAAACATAGTCTTGAGGATGTCACAGTTAAATGGTCCATGTCTTCAGTTAATAGGATAAAATAAGAAAGATTATAAACTGTTTCTATGACATGATCACATCCATTGGACTCTTCAGTTAATTCTATGTAGTAGTTTTATTAAAAACCCAATTTGACATTGACAGCAGTAAATACACGTCAAAACAGAGTATCCTGAACACCACCACTGGAAATGGTATTAAGATATAATAATAACACATTTGATTACCTTTTGAGCATTGGTTTCTGAATTATAGGTCCAATGATGCAGAATATAATCAAGACCCTATCCAAATGTAAATCACTTCTAAACTGGGATGAGACAGTCACTCAAAAATGTAATCAAAATCCACGGAACAGTTTCTGAATTATCTTGGTACAGTATAAACAAACAAATAAATGGAGGCAAAAAAGAAAACCTAACCAGAGGTAATGTTTTTGTTTATTCTGAAATTTAATTACTTAACTTGGCCTCTTTGTAAGGATTTTGATATTTGATAATGAATTTGCTTGTTGTTGGAGTTGTGCTTGGTGTGTGTAAATATGTGGTGGAGTTCATTCTGTTTAACTTGATATCCAGTGACTATATTTTTTATGTGATTGGTGTAGTGTTTTATACTATTTGTTGCACAGGAAGCTCCCCCCCCCCACACTTTCCCATAACCCCTAAATTTGTGGGCTCCTAGGTTAAAGAAGTTTTAATTAAGTGACCCAAAAGGTGCAAAGAAGTATGGTTTTGTTTGTGAAGCTGTTCCAGGTGAGATTTCACTGAAACTGAAATTGACTTCAGGTCTCTTTAGGTTTCATTTTTAATAAAACATATGTAACACATTACAGCTGTTTTCATGTCTTAGAACATAATGATACTTTGTGATAGTAAATATTTTTCTCTGCAAATTTTGTGATACCTAAAAAAAATCCTCTTTTCCGGCTTTTTGCAATATTAATTAAGTATGAATTTGCCATATGTTAATGCGAAATAGGCTATTTTTACATTCTAAATAGGTCTGTGGTTCATATTTTGATACCACTACTTCTATGACTGGAGCAGATTTGAAGTGGACCATAGAGAGCAGGAAGCGTTAGAACTGCACTTACTTTTTCCACCACAGGGGCCTGTTTCACCAACACAGACTTGGATCAGGGGTCTGCAACCTGTGGCTCTTCAGCACCTCTCCAGTGGCTGCTGTGGCTTTGTCCAGTGATGGATGGAACACATTATCATAAATCAAAATGAATAAAATACACACTACACCAATGAAAAGCAAAAAATAAATAAATAAGCTATAATGAAAAAAATGAAGACAAAACTGAAGAAAATAATTCAAAATTAACAAACTAATCCATAAAGAAACAAAATCAAGATCTATTGTACCTAGTAGTCAAACAGCACATACGTAGATGCACAAAATTCTTAATGTATTGTCCATCTTAAGTAAAAGTTGATTAAATAATTGAGTGTCCACATCACTCTGTATTTCCAGCTTTTACTGGATTTTCTGAGAATGTTTTCTCTTCTCCCTTAAATTATGACTCTGTTTCTTTCTTTTCATGGACTTTTGTTACCGATCCACAGACTGGCCTTACAAGAGGCATTTAGACTCTGGATATAATAGGTCTTTTTCACAGCAGTCCATTTAGCTTATTACAGCAGGAAAAAGCACAGCTGTTACAGATAACATCAACAATGGATCTTTTACAGTTAATTATCCAAGTGAGCCATTACAGTGACCGGGCATGGACAATACTGGAAGCCTGGAAGTGATACCTAAATGGAAAGCAGCCTTTGTTATTAATGCCATCGTCTGCTGTGTGCCTTAATAAGCTGTGAAAATGGTCTACTGATAATACTGATTATGCTTGTGTTTTGATTGTGCCAGATCTGTCTTTCTAATACTAATAAACCTCTATGAAGAAATGTTCTCCTGTTATGAAAGTGAAACAGCCTACTGATGGAAATGCCTTTACTTTTCTGACTTATGTAATTAACCCATTGAAGCTCACTTAATTCCGTTCAAGTCTGCTGACTTTGAGTTGTTATTGCACCTGTGCATTCCCCACCATGACAAGTCAAGGTGCTGTGAAAAAGCCCCACCAATGGCGAACAATCAGTTATCTTCCAGCACTATAACACTAGCATCACAGCAGTCATTCATAGCACAAATAACTGAACAATGGTACCTTAACTATGTACTTTTTCAATAGGCTGCACACTGTGTGAATGGATGTTGCAGCATGCTTTGATAGCTTAAGAGGTAGTTAAGGCTGGTGGGGGCTTTGGGTACAATTTTGGACCTGTAATATAATACTTAGAAAATAGCTATATGGAACAAAGCTTTTCATCAGTTTTAAGGCTGAATGATGTGCAGCTTGACTTGCCAGCGTGATATGGAAATCTTAAGCTTTTTCTGTTTATTCAGCTTGGTCCATATACAGTATACTTACAATAGGTGCTCCACCGAAGCCTGCTAATTGGAGGGAAATACATAAACTTTGACCTTCACCAGAACCACGCAATGGAGAGATCTCAATGGTACAAGAATAAAATGATGTAACAGAATACCAAAAATGATGCAACAAGTTGGAAGTGATGTCAAAGATGCCACAAGATGAAAAATATGCAAAAGATGCAACAGGATAAAGGTGGTGTGAAAGACCAGATTCAAACAACATAAAAGATTTTTAAAAATCACAGATTTGACAGACAAATGATGGACATGATGGAAAAGATGGACAATTAGCTTCTTTTGCATGAATACATTACAAACCCTTTGTGCAGCAATGGCTCTTTTATTATAAATTAAATCAAGATTAACTTACGTTAGATGACAAATAGCCAGTACAGCTTTTTTAGAAGAATCTCTGTATATAATGCAACCAGCTATAGTTTCATGTAGAATACTAGAAAGCACTCAGAGAGTGCAGACCTCAACTAAAACAGCTCAGTTTTTTTTCATAGTGAAAATCTACTATTATCATTTGAACCTACGCTCATTTCCCCTATAATGCTATTGCACTAGAAGTAATAGTCTTACATTTTTGACCGTCATTATTGGATTCTTTGAAATGAAAACCTATCATGAGCATTTGGAATCACATACATATCATTATTAGTTCAATAGTTATTTATAAAAAGTAATATTTAAATAATGGTGGTTTTCTTCTGAATCTAGCTCCAAAAATGTTGAATATCCATCAAATCTGTGGGCACATTACTGAATCAGCAGACTTGTCACTTCAATTTGGTGTCAGTTGCATGTCTACAAATTTATTTACAGTACCACCTTACAGTATCTATTTTTCCTCAACCCCTGTAAGTATAAGCATTCTCGATCACTAGAATATTGCCCATACAGTATCTGGATCAAATTTTGTGGTTCAATCTATTCTGAAAATTTCATCCAAACATGTTCAGAACTTTTAAGAGTTATGTTGTGAACAAACAGACAAATAAATAAATAAGTAAACCAACATTGACAAAAAACATAATGTCCTTGGTGGAGGCAAAAAGGTAAAAAAAGGGACACACGAATCATTGGGACAGTAATGATGTACTAGGCTGAAAATGACGTTAAGAATGCCACAAGACAAAACATATGCAAAAGATATAACACATAGAAAATGGTAAAATACCAGATTGAAACAACATAAATGACAAACTACAGTTTTTGTCAGTTGAAGACCCAGATCTCTAGCAAATCTTACTTTTGTTTAGAACAAATAAATAATACAAAACAGAGAATTTTGGCAACGTCTTTTGCGTGCATACATTACAAACCCTTGGAGCAATGGAGGCCCTTTGATTATAAGATAAATTCAATTTTAATTTAAATTAGATATTTCATTTTTGGACAAAAGGCACCTACAGCTGTTGTATAAGAATCTCTGTTTAAGGCAACCAGGAATAGTTTCATTTGAAATAAAAAGCATTTTCCCTATCTGAGTTCAAAATCTGAGTTCAAAATCTGAGTTCAAGTAAAAACTGCAATGTATGGAATCCTATTTGTTTTTGGTTGCAAGAATGTGATTATACAAAGTGTAATCTCCGTACACTCTGAGAATCCACTTGAGCCAGACAAACCGATTGTGTTTGAAATTCAACCAGAAAATTCTGTCAAGGTTGACTTGGTACTTTTGTTTGCTTCTTGTGAGCGAGCCAAGATGATGTACGAGACTCATACTGTGCAGACAGGCAGCTACAAATTTGCTTGGCTAGTCGACTGGTGGGAGGTTCGGTAGTAAGTGGGGGGTGACTTGAGTTGTCACATTAAAGGAAGACAGTGAAAGGAAAAGGAGCCATTGTATTGGTTTTCTTGTTTTTGAAGCTGTTAGGATTGTCAGTAGAAAGCTGGTTCTTGTGGTTTAATAATTTGAATCTTGGCATGTGAGCTCATTAGAAATTGTTTTTGTGTGTGTGTTGCATAAATAAAGTCTTCTTTTCAGTATGTAAAATGTCAGTAACTTTGCTTGCCACACAGCATTTGATTGGATTTAGTCAGTAATATGAGGTGAAATGCTTCAGAAGGATTCAATTTGTACATTTACCAATAACCAAAAACAGTTTTGCTGCATTTCATTTGTCACACATTAGACATTTGATTAATGAAAGTGATGTGACTTGGGAAAACAAGCCTCTTTGAGTGATACCCCCCCCCCCCCTTCCATTTCAACTCCTCTCTTCTCCCTCCTCCTCTAGACTTGTGCCTTGTTTTCTGCCCCCCTTATCCAATGCAGAATGAATGGCACAGATGTTGTTGGACAAGACAGTACCCCTTGGTCCCCTTTCCTTCACTATTCGCTCAGCATGAGGTCTGAAACTTGTTTTTTGATCATTGTTACCCCCCCAACTTATCCCTCCTCAGGAGAAAAAAAGGACCCAAAGAGGAGGGAGACTGGGAGACCAGGACCAGCCAAATGACAGAGGGAGGGAAGAGGAGCACACAGCCATGTTTAAGGAATATGAAGAAAACATACATCTACAAATAGATTCTAGAAACTTAATGTGTTAAAAGTGATTGAGTGGCACGATCAGTAATCTCTTGAAGACATGGATGCTGCAGTGGAGTTGCAGTAGACGCAGGGGAATTGCATCCAGAAAATACAGGGAGGACTTGTAGTGGTGAAGATGCAGATGGGAGTATGGCTCATCTGGGTGTCCTGGTTCTACACCTGGGCAGCGTACTCACAGAGGTGCATGTGCTATGACATCCTAACAGAGCCAGGACTGGATAAGAGGTCAAAGACCCGGGATAGAGATCATGTTCGTCATGGTCCTGGACACCAGCACATGCCTCATAGGATGAGACTGCACCGCAAAAAAGGTAAGTCCTTCACTGCCATGACCCTTGAAACTTAAAATAAGCTCTATACTGGGGCATCGTGCAACTGTCTTGTGCATTAATTGAATTGTTTGGATGAAGGGGCATGATTGTGTATCGATTATTGATTTATTATTTAACTTAGGTATGGCATAGCAAATTTTGTTGCATTTTTTTGTGCAACAACAATTTTAATGAAATTCTGTTCTATTCTATTAAAACAATTATCCCTGAACTGCCAGTCACAGATCTACTGATGAAGCTGTTGTCAGGGAATGCTGCAAACCACAGACTCGTGTAATATATCACCACCTAAAGTCAGGTTAAAAAATGAGAAAAGCTTCGTAAATCTTTGGATAAAAATTTCTAAGAATTCTAACACTAACATACATTTATGAACGAGGAATTTGGCCTTTGAAAAAATAAGGATATCTCAGTGTTCATGAAGCTCTGAATCAGTACTGTTTTCAGTCTGTTTTTAAAAAAATCCTTTTTAAAAGTTTGCTTTCTTCTGATGAACTGTTGCAATACATAATACTGTAGTTTTGTTTTAAACAAGAATTCAGGTTTTTTGTTTCTAACAAGGATTCAGATGATGAAATATTAAGAATTTATGCAAATGTTCATGCAAAGCAGTGACAACATCCTGCTTCTGTCCAGTGTCTAATTATTTCCCTTGAGAAACAGAGACAAAATAAGGATATTAAGTAATGTCTGTTTAAACTATCTTCAAATAGTCATTCATGTTGACAGTGATTGTCGATTCTCTTTGAAAATGCACTAGACTTTACTCTGAAGTCACTTTTTATCACATTCCTCACTATAGCCAACACATTCTTTCTTTTTCTTTTTCCATCCCGCCCTCTTTGCCCATTCCAACACTTCCCCTGACCTTTAGTCTACAGCCTGAAAGAGGCTCCTTCCCTCGGCACCTCTCGGCTCAGCACCATTCCCATGGGTTGTGTTTAGCTGAGACTCATCCTTCATCCTCTCTAAACCTTTTGTTGAGTGCTGAATGCTGGCCGATGCCGGGGCCATCAAGCCCGAGTTGTTGGATCAATATAAACATCCATCACTTAGCCTGGTCTTTTCTGAGCCTCACAATGAACAGTTCAATAAACAATACTTTATTTATGTGTGCCTTTGGAAGGAATGAACTAGCGGTAGTTCACTTATTTGTGGGTCAGCCCCAATTTGCTGTGGAATTTAGATAAACCCAGGAGTGTTTTCCATCTGCTTTTTACAAATAATTTAGTGATCCTATCTTTTTGCCTGTGTAATGCACTAAACTGCTAGCCACAATCTACACTAATCACCGATAGCTGAAACACTGTGTGGAATTTTTGCATTGGTTGAGATACTGTACATAATTTCCTTCTATTGTTAAGAAACATGGGAGACTCTGAACTTCCTGGCTTCTAGCAGTCTTGACAAAGTTGCTTCCACAATCTGTCAACAACAAACTCGGAAAAACAATTGAAAGGCACAAGCAAAAAATTAAATTATCCATTCATCTCAGCCATTATTACATTTTTACAAATAAAATAAAAATGTCCTCTTCACTGCGCCTACTTGCACAATGGCTGTATAATGTTAATACTAAAGCTTCTTCCAGGCATGCTTCAAACTTCTGTGTGCGTTGTAGTTTTATGACTATGATAAGAATCTAATACACAAATATAATTAGATATTATTTCATTTCATATATTTTCAGCATTCTATTCTAATTTACTACTAAAATGACAAGAGATATAACAATTTCATTTGTGTCTCTCGATTATTAGAACAATCAGAATACAAATTGACACAGAATAGCATGTTTAGTAAAACCTACTACAAAAAGATATCATAATTCCGGAAGCTTACAATGTCGACTTCAAACTAAAATTACATGACATTACTGGCATGACCTAAAACTGTAATTGAGGACATAGCCGCTTGTTAAAATTTAATATCATACTTTGTACTCACGTTAGATAATATAATTCCACTCATGTATTGAATATAAACGTTTACACGACGAGTAGAACGAACGTTTTTGAAGGCAGTTTTTATTTTGAAGATTAGCCTGGGCGGAAACGTAAAGTGACTGCATTATCTGGACGTCTGTGTCACAGACGGTACGAATGAAGTTGGCGCTGATTTTCGGGATGAAACAGCGCTTGTCGAGGATTTTTTACTTTGAAATTGCACTTTTGTTCCCTTTAGGTTTAAGCAAAAAAGTGTTTAAGTCGGGAAACATTACCGTTAAAACGTTTTACTACCTAACTTACTAGTACAGAGCAGAAACAAGTTATTTGTCAGCGTGGAAATCCCTATGACTTAACGTCATCAAGCCATGAGGACTCTGTCTTTTGGCATATTGTGGGGGTTTGCAGTTCTTCTGGTTGGTAAGTATTGGTAATAATTTTAAGTAATACACTATTACAAATAGCACAAATTTAAAATAGATACTGCGGGTATCGAAGAGCCTGACATTATTTCATTGTAATTTCCTTGAAGTGGTTTTTTGAGTCACTTCAAGGAATGCGACTGACTTTTTTTTTTTTTTAATCTGTTGTCCCTTTTAAAACGTTATGGTTTTATGACTTTCATTAGCCTGCTTCTGTGATGAAGTTTGGTTGGAGTTTACCAAAGAAATAAAAAGCATTTTCAAGTGCACGCTGTTGATAAGCCCTGAAAGACTGGTATGAATGGAAACACTTGGCTGTCCCATCCCAAAGCTTCTCTACATGGCTTAGTTGTATGTTTGGTAGCAGGTGGTTCATACAGGACACTGTACATACAAAACAAAAACAAAAAAACCTGACAAATGTAGCATAATAGCTGTCAGGATTGTTAAAGAATACCATGCAACTCCCTTCTCTCACAATGCACTTGTGTCCATGCTGAACAACTGGATGCTTGGAAAATTTTATTGAATTTGAAAAGAGACGTCAACAGGTATGATGATGATGTGTGAGGCGACCATAAGGCATCTATCAGGATTCAAGCCAACCATTTGCACTTTGCTATTTCGTTATTCTGACATTAAGGGTTTACAATACCTGTGGGATGAGCAGCATCTCCATCACTACCTTACTCACAAGAAATGAGTTTGTAGGATTGCCAAAGTGCTATATATTCTGATCACGATATAAAAGATGTTTTGGCTACATTTTCTTTTTGCTTTCAGTGTGAAGCGACACATTGACAATGAGGTTAAATAGGCTATTGTGGGCTGCAATTTAGGCATTTCCTGCTTCAGTGAATGAATGGAGAGCTCAAGTTGTACAATCTTTTTGTTTACAGCTCCTGCCCATTTTACAGAGCCAAAATATTTGGTCAGATTAGGGTTATATGCAGTTCAGACGATAGGGTTTTGAAAACTTTCACACAGTACTATATTTTCTGCAACTATTTTTTTTCTTTTTTAATTTTAAAAAGTATTAGTTGAGTGCCGAGCGACTGGCAGCATGCAGAAGGTAATCTTTAAAGGCAGTTAAAGACAAAAGAGTGATTTATGTGTCTGAAAAGGAGACACAGGAAGCACCATCTGTGAGGAATGATCTAGTCCATAAATCTTCTTAAGCTTAGTGGACTTTCTCCCATGATGTGATCACACCGTTCATCTCTGATTTCGATGACGTTTAAAGAGTTATTTTACTTTTAAATCAAATGTCAGCAGTAACCTTCCTCTTGTGGAGTGTAATTTTTAAGGTTGTGAATAGACTGATGTGTTCAGATATGCCTGGGGAGTTTCAGTCTGTTCTTGATGTTCCTCAGAGCCTCAGGTTTCCTCTCCTGTCAGGAAGCTGATCATAGTCTCCTGTTTCCTTGAGTGTAGTCATCCAACCCTACGGGAAATTCAAACAATGGCATTCCACCGCTGCTGGCTGCAAATAGACTTTGTTTGTTGGTAGCAGAGCTGGCAGAGCTTTGTTTGTTGTTGGTGTTCAGTTGTCAGTTAGGGTGGTGGTGCATAGAGTGAGCAGCTGCTGTTTAGTCATGCCTCTTAAATAGAAATAATAATGTTAAAAGTTTATAATGAGCCAATTGTACATTGTATGCTCTCAGCAACTGAAAACAGTATCTTAAACCAGTAATTAAGCTGATACAACACCAACCCTCCAGACTAACTTTTGAACCTAGGAGCGCATGTGCTCCCAACCTGAAAAAGTTGGGCATGCAGGCCAAAACTGTGGTCACACAAGGTACTATGAAACTGAAAACAAAAAAATATGGTACTATTGACTTCTCACGCCATCTTTTCTATGGCGTCCAGTGGAGGTCAACTGAACTGCAACCGGGTCGCTCAGACAGGTAACTACAATATTCACATAAATTTCTATGCCGACTGGACAAACTTCACAATCTAACTCATGCTATCTGAAAGCCGACCTACTCTACTACGATACAGTAGAGATCCTGCCTCGCTGGGTTTCACAGAATAATAATAAAAATTGATTGATGTTAAAAATGTATGACATAAGGAAATGCATGAGCATTTGAACCACATCATGACCTTACTCTTTCCCCACCTTTACTAAAAGCTATCAAATATTCAATGGGGACATACCTTTCGCCTGGGCATGTTCAACCTCTACCTGACCCACCAGCACATTGACAGGATGACCTTCCTTCAGAATGCATGCAATTTAGTGATAGACGATACCACGTTTTTAAGCTATGATATGATACTGATTACTATTTTGGGAAATTGAATCGATGCCAATTAGGCATGGGCCGGTATGAGATTCTGACGGTATGATAACCTTGGGCAAAAATATCACGGTTTCACGGTATTATGA
>JAQQAE010004958.1:3381-18170 GCA_029823295.1 Pseudamia nigra | reverse complement strand
GACAATGTACCGCATTAAAACGTTTAGCTGCTAGCCACCGTAGCATTAGCCTCGCTAACGTTAGCTAAGCTGTAGCTCGCTGCCATGCTAGCGTTGTTTGTTGACAGTGTCAAAGACAACACGTTTAGCGTTAGCTGTGTGTTAGCGAGGGTCCCGTTTTTAAACTTCACAATCGTCCACTTTGCAGCGATTTAACGCACGTCGCAAGACAACGTGACGTTAGCTGCGTTTGAACTTTATTGACTTATAAGTTGAACTAAATCGGAAGAGTGAAAAACGAAAGTGTTTTGAATGGCCTTGGTCACGCACTGCTAGCTAGTTTCCAATGGCTGTGAAGTAAACAAGCAATAAAGTTATATAATTCATGTAGCTTTCATTTTTTCCCCTCCATGATGAACCATAGTCCTACAAGACAATAAATGATAGTTTAAACGATTTTTAATATCATACTTAACAAAAGAAAAAGGCACTTAGGAATATATGTGTTTTTAATGCTTTATTTGGCCAAAGGCAGAAAGATTATGCTCAACACTGTGCAAAATATAAATTACCAACAGAGTAAAGTTTAACATCTAATTTATCTCTAATAATTGTGAATGTGTGTAAAGGGCTTGAAAATGAATTATTGGACTTGCATTTCTGCAAACACACCAAAAAGTCTGTGTTAAGAATCTTGTTAGCTTTCGTTAAGATGCCTCTTTTATATTGTTGGATGGTTGTTCATGACCGTTGTGTGTCGCAGACTATTGGGGATTTATTCCTCACCCTCGGTGAGATGGGCTTCACAGAGGAACAGATCCAGGCAGCCGTGCAAGCAGGACATTTTTCTGTAGCAGAGGCAACCGAATGGTGAGTTGTCAGTTATTTTAAGGCTCAAGCAAAATCTGTGGAAACAGTCTTATAAACCGTCCGAAATATTGTCCGGTCAGTCTGTGAAGTACTCTTCCCGAATTAATTTTCAGCAATATTCCACCTATTTCTTATCTGTTAACAGGCTCTTACAGGGTCAGTATCCCAGGCACAGGTTGATCAAACAGTCATCACAGCCAGCTGAAACGGCATTTTCTGCATTCAACCCTCCCATGGAGCCTGCAGGCACTTCTGTTTCACAGACATCTCCTCATGACCCTCAAGGTATGACACCGTATAAATTGTTTATGCAATATTAAAATTGTTTGCTAGTGCGAAAGGACTGATGGATGACTTTTTAGCTTTTTATTGACGTTGCTTTGTGGTAATCTGTTCGATCATTTTAGTACTTTGTAAATGTTACAGCGATCCTTGGTTGCAGTTATGTCACTCAGTGGCCAGAAAATGCAATAAAGTTGGCTGTTTGTGTTTATGGCGGAATCTAATGAGAGTCTTGATGCAATTTTGTAGCGTGTCCTTCATTGGTGCTGAGACCATCACAATCTGGTAGCCTGTCTCTGGACCCACTACCAGTCGAGTCCCGCATCAAAATGGACAAAGATGACTTTGAAGAGCAACAGAGACAACGTATTGCGCAGGAGGCGAGAGCAGAGAGAAGACAAAAGAAGCAGGTTGGGACCATTTTAAAAGCTGCTTCAGTTCTTCTTGCGTCACACAGCGAAGGGAATCTTTTATCCCATGTATTTCATTTTAAGTCTTTGAACATAACATCTTGTTTTATGTCTATTGGTCAACCAGGAGCGTGAGCTAGTGTTGAAGCGGATAGCAGAGGATCGAAAGAGCTTGCAGGAGAAGAGTCAGTCTAGTGGTGTTGCAGAGACCTCTCCAAGTGGTGAAGGGCAGAAGCTTGGTGGAAAGATTCAGACTAATGTGGATAACAACTGTATTCTCATGGTGAATACGGAGTCCTAATTTGGAAATGTTAAGATTAAGTCTGTAACATGACATTTATTTAACGTTTGTGTCGTCCTGCAGATTCGACTGCCGTCCGGTGAGTCGATGCGTGAACGTTTCCCCGCTGACGCCCCACTACGCAGCGTTGTGGAGCACATCTCGGACCGTCACCCCTCGCTCGCCTCCTTTTCTCTCCTTCAGGGATTTCCACGAAAACGCTTCGGGGAGGCGGAGCTTGCTTGCTCGTTGCGCTCTCTTGGCCTCACACCAAACGCTGCACTGTGTATTCAGACGACTCCTCCAGACACACCCCACGACCCAGCCAGTCCTGCAAATCCGCCATTAGTGAGACAGAATGAACAGACTCCTCATCCACTTCCTCTTCCACATCTGCCTGTCCAAGAGGGGGTAGGAGGGCAGGACCCCATTCTGCCTCCTCCGTTACCTAACCATCTGTGGGAGGAGGCTGTGAATTATGCGGGTATACCTGACATGGGTCATTCACTTTCTGGACGTTCACACTTCTGGGGTATTAAATACTATTTAAATTTTAGCTTAAAAAAATGAGATATTAAAATGAAGAATGTATTGATTAAACAATTTGCATTGTGCGTTTCTTGTGTTGTTCAACAGGCCGAGGACAGAGGTTGGTTCCTGGAAACGCTGACGAGGCAGCTGGCATAGAGGTTGAAGAGGACCAAGAAGAGGGAGAGCCACGCCACATTCCTAATGGTACTGCTCCCCGTCATTGATGTAAACTCTTTAACCCTCTTGTATTTTTATTTTGTTCGCTTTACCCTTCCTCTGGTCTCCATATGTCTCTACTTTTCATCCACGTACAACTTTTTAGCCACTCAGTTGAGACAGATGACCCTGGCCTGTTGCTCTCAGATGTTGCGCTGTACTGTACATATTGCGCTGTACGTGTTATTGCATAACTCGCTTAGTGCACTGAACATTACATTGACCGTCTTGGCAATGTGTGCATGTTAGAAAGATTAGGATTAGGAAATAAAGTAGATGAATAACCCCTTCCTGTGAAACATGCAGAACACGGGGTCAAAACTGACGGTTGACATGATAGTTGCTGCTGGACTTTCTTTGGCATTAACTGAAAATCAGAAATGTTTAGATTACGACGGTCGCTGCTTGTGTCATTTCCTCAGGAATGCCGCAGCTGCCTTTCTTTGCGGAGAACAGGATTCATGGAGGATTTGAGCCCCGGTATCACTGGCCGGAGCAAGGCAATCGACTCAGGTGGGTGTCTAGACAGAATTCCATTTTAGAGTTGTATTGCAAGTAACATTCCTTTACATGCATTCCATTGAAAGTATTTTGGTTAAATAACGTGAACTGGTTTTCCACAACATGTTTTTGCAAATGTTACACAGTAAAAGCCTTGTTTTAAAATGGATGCTTATCTGTTCAAACAGTCTGGGGCTTTTGATTTGAAACCAAAACATGAAGTGTTGATTTTATTATAAAAGCACTATGCAGTAATTCCAAGAAAGCAGCTCAAACAAGGCTTCTGTGTTACTTTCTACTGTTGAGGAAATGCATTTACAGTGCTGTGACAAAGTGCACGTCCTGATTTCTTATCTTTTTTGTGTATTTGTCACACTTAAATGTTTCACATCATCAAACAAAGTAAAATCATAAATTTAAGAAAACACGAGTAAAACACAAAATGTAGTTTTTAAGTGAAAGTTTTTATTTTTAAGGGGAAGAGGAAAAAAAAATCCAACCCCACGTGGCCCTGTGTAAAAGAACTGCACTGTATATACTTCACATTACATGTGCTGCAGGGAGGCAGAAGGCCAGGCAGAGCCCCCGGCTGTGGGAGGGCCGGTCGCACCCGTAGCTGCAGGTCAAGCTGCAGTGGAGCGTCTTCAGCGAGCTGCACAGCAGGAGGACTCCCGTGCGTCCCAGGGCCAGCCATCACCCCCTAAAAGACCTTTCAAAACACCCAGCGTGCAGACCCTGTGTGCCTTGGCCACTCGAGCCACTGTCCACCTCATGACTGGTAACAAAAGACGACGACAGACACTTGCCCATGTTCTGTATTGAGGTCGGTTGTTTTTTTTTTTTTTTTCCCAATTTTGTCATTACTGTGTCTTTCAGCGCCCAGCATGCAGTACAGCAGCAGTCTGGCAGGTCTGACCCCAGAGTTAGTAGAGCTTCTGCTCGGTCACATGTCCCGTGAGAGGCTCCTACGTCCACGCACTCTGGAGCTCTTTTTCGGCTGTCCATTACAGACGTTTGTCCTGAACAACTACCCTTACTCAACCAACGAGCTCCTGCGGCAATTACGAGCGTTCACAGCACTGAAGCACCTAAGTCTGGTCAACTCACCTCTCATCACTGGTAAACAAAAACAAAAAAGAGGATATGGTTCTATTGTTTGTAGTTTCTTTAGTCTACATTTGTTTTTCCCTCAGACCTTGGCCTATCAATCCTGTCCAGTCTGGTCAAACTCCAGTACCTCAACCTGGCTGCCTGTAGCAAGCTTACCGACTCCTGCCTGCAGCATATTACAGGTTTGGCATGTACACACTCAGGCAGTCTTTTGAAAAAGTCTCAACCCAGCTCAAGGACAATGAATATAATAGGTTATGAAACATGACTGTCAGCGCTACGTGGAAGAATGCCAAATCCTGACATGAGCTGCCTTGTATTAAGAACTCCACATTTACGGATTAATTAGTTTGCTTTTTATGTTTTCTTCACATGAAGACTTTAATTCTTTCCATTTCTTCAAGGTTTAAAGAGCTTGTGTTTCCTGTCCTTGGACCAGACTAAAGTCACTGATGCAGGAATGGTGCTCTATCTTCAGTCTGCTCCGTCCTGTCTTTCTCAGCTCAGCCTGAACCAGACTGCGGTGACTGAAGCCACCCTGGGTGTTCTACCCACCTGTGTACCACAGCTGCGACTCCTCAGCATCAAGCAGACAAAGGTTCTTCTGCTCTACTACATGTGTTGTGTACAGCATGTCATCAGAACACGTATGAACTGTTTTTTTTTTTTTTTTCCCATAATATGACTTTGTCTAAGCCAGGTTAGGGATGTGACAGCGTTGGCACAGCTCTCCAACCTGCAGACACTCAGTCTTGATGGCACTGGTGTGACGGAAGCATCACTGGAGCACCTTGCCAACCACCCTGCGCTGTCTTCCCTCAGTTTGGCAGGAATTCCAGTAGCAGACGGCAATCACACTTTACAGATCATCTCAGGTTTGTCCGTATGAAAGATCATTAATGTCACTAACGCTTTTCTGTTCACTGTGTGTGTGTGTGTCCTTAATCATGAAAGATGGTGTTTTCTTCAATTAAATAAAAGATAGATTTTCTGGTATGTCTGCTTTGCTCTCAGGTCTTAAATTGACTCAGCTGACCCTCCCCGGGCGTCACTCTGTGACTGACAGTGGATTGTCTTTCCTGTCGAGCCTGTGTCTGCTGTGTGAGCTGGACCTGACAGACTACACACAAGTCACAGACCACGGAGTGTGCAGTCTCTCCACCATGACCAGGTGCCTCCCGTTAACAGGACTTTTTAACTGTCGTGGAAGAGTTTTACTTTTTCAGTGCGATTCAACTGGAATATTGACAGTTATTTGATATACTTCATATAGGTTAAGAAAGCTGTCACTAAGCAACACTCAGGTGTCGGATGCAGGGCTTCCATCTCTGCGCGGCCTGCAGCAGCTGCAGGAGCTATGTTTGGACCGAACAGCCGTCACCAGTAGAGGAGTAGCCGACCTCATCACCTGTTTGCCACACCTGCAGGTGACTTCCTGCGAGGATCTATGTAATCGTATTATCTCTCCAACCAATGTGCTTTTCTTCTTTTGACAACTTTTATCACTGAAATAATTGAAGCTTTACAAAGGTTCTCAGTCATCGAAGTCAGTTTCCTTGCAAGTTATTTCCAGCAACTGGACTGAGGTGTGTTTTTTTTTTTTTTTTTAAACATTTTGCCACTTGAGTCCAGACCTGCACACATCAGTCCAGTTGCAGGTACAGATTTACAAGAAAATTGAAGCTCTCCTGTGTTACTATGGACAACCACAATATATGTAAACCTTGTATGGTATAAGCATGTTTTTTACAAGTCAAACCATCTGATGACCCATTTTGAATGTTACTTCATGAATGTTTCATGCATTTTTTTTTTTTTTTTTTTTGTTTTCCAGGTTTTGGGCTTAGCAAGCACTCGAGTTGGAGACACAGTGGTGAGAAGGGGTATAAGTCACTGCAATCAACTGGTTAAACTTAATCTTAGCCGCACGCGGATCACAGACCACGGTAGAGACAGACTACCTACTTCACCTGCAACATATTTAACTGCTTGTAAACTTCTAAATTGACTGCACACATTCCACATGATCAGATATTTACCCTTCTCCTCAGGTCTGAAGTTCCTGAAACACATGCATCTTGCTCAGGTGAATCTGGATGGCACTGGTGTGAGTCTGACTGGAATTGCAAACCTCCTTTCTCTTACCGACATTAGCAGCATTCGAGCAAGCAACACTCGCGCCATTCCGCCTGATGAGGTCTCAGATGAGGAGTTGGAAGACCAGTGAGAATCCCTTTCAGTGGTCTGCACATAAACCTGCAATGCTGTACGCGCCTCATCCCCCCCCACCACTCCTCCCAACTCTCTCCTTGGCTCCTCAAACGTGTTGCTGTCGGGATCGCCTGGAAGTGGCATCAAGCACTCCTGTCACACTGTTTCAATGGCGGCTAATACCACTAGTATGTCAATCATGCGCATTGCAAGTTGAAACTAGAACTAGAGTTAATCTGTGTTTAATGATGTACAGACCTTCGTCTCTGGAAAACCTCCACACGATATAACGTCTCGCTTTAAAAGCTTTAACTGCAGCCTTAAAGTTTGGAACCTATGAGAATTGCCACAGCATGTACTTACAATCACTAACAGTCTGATAATCAAACCTTATGGTAAACAAAAGAAATCCTCCTAATTTTAGATTCACCAGAACTGCTATTTCTTTTATTTTCTAAATTCTAAGGAAAATTAGGTCAGAGTATTTGTTTTTGAGGCTCTGTTGAGTGAGAATGGGGGAAAAAAAAAAAACACTGTTGCAGTTACTGTTGAACCATGATGTAGTTTAGGTTCAGCTTTACATCCAAATGGAAAAGTATCAGTTTTGACACGGAAGTAATACCATGACCTAATTGTTCTAATTTGACTTGAATGCAGCCTTACTATTTAAGAAAAAAAATTTTTTTTTTCAGTTATTGTATGAATGTACAGTTTACTGAAGTAAATTTAAGGTTTTCTGGCTATCACCCTTTTAAACAGCCTGTACATTATGCCATCAATAACTGGTATGGTTTAAGTCTGGCACTACTACATATCTCCAGTTTAATCATACACAGAAATGCCAATATATTTGGATATCTGCCATTTTCTTTAGGATGTCCATTAACTGGATGAAGCGTGCACAGAACCTGTGTCCCAAATCCGTGATTTACAGTGCATATTCCGTCTTTGCTACAGTACACAGGTTTTATACTAAAAGTCATAGTACTTGCACTACTTCAAATACAGCTTAGACAGTGTTGCAAATGTAAATTGATTTGAGTTCCTTTAAATGTTACACTAACAACTGTCTTAACTCTTTGAGTTGCACACAGGAAAAAGAGACTGGGTTGGATCTATGCAGCCATGGGACTCACAAGCCACAATCCAAAGGAAAGTCTTTCAACACTTGTTTTGTTTACAGAGATGTACAGTTGTTTATTTTCCCAAAAAGCTGTTAATTTTTGGATACAAGCACTGTATTCACAAAGTTAAGGATTAAAAATAAAATCCTCTCAACCTGCATAAATGCTGTCATGTTCTGTTTATTCAGACAAACCTTATTGCATTACATTGTTAAATAAGGCAGAACTGCTCTTTTACACAGAAAAAGTCAACTTTTAAATATCATAAAATGACCTAAAAGCTGCTGCATACGTGTTGGGATAAAACAGAACCTTTGGAAAAATATTCATTTCTATGATGACAGCACATTGAAATGCATTCCAAAATGTACCGCGATGCCTTCAGGTAAATCAGCCAATCGAGAGTGCAGCCTGAGGTGCTCGTAGAGAAGAGGGAAGTGGAGGTTGGGTTCAGCGTGGAGCAGCACTGTCAAACCATGATGGAAATACAGTACATGTACAACAGATGTGTCCAATAATATGCATAAGAGGTTATTTCAGTTCTGGTTAGGGCATTTTCCTGCAATGCAAAACCTGCTCATCCCCTTCAGGAGTTTGCAGGTCACATCCATGATGCAAGATTCAGGGTGGCTCAGAGTGATTGGTGCTTTTAGATGTCATGCGCTTGCTGCTTTTCAATCTTTGATTTCAAATGCTCCTTATAAGCCAAGATGTCTGTGTTCCACTTTGTGATGGTCTGGTTCTCGCACACCCAAATCTCCTGGGCCACCTGAGAAACCGAACAGACAAAAAAAAAAAAAAGATTTTAAAGACATGCTGGAGGCAGGCAACAAATTGTTTTAGAATTTCATTAAATTCAGTAACAGTGCCAATCACGATCCCTAGGCAGTTCACAGGACTGTAAGGAGAGAACCTCAGAACTTCCTAATTTCATGGGACCAGCAAGTTTATTTGATGAACAAATTTCATAGAGATTTAATGTGTTCAAGATACTACTAGCATTTGAACCAATGCTCATGTCCCCCCGGTTAATGCACCCAAAAGTAATATTCTTCATTTTGTGTGACCCTCATTTAATTCTTTGACCATGAAAATGTACCATTAGCATTTGGAATCACATTAGTTCAAAGGTTATCCACAAAAAAAAAAAAAAAACCCATAATGGTGGTTTTCATTCAGATCTAGCTCCATAAATGGTGGAGATACGGATAATCCGTGGACACATCACTGAATCAGACTTACTGCTATAATTTGGTGTCAGTTTCATGTCTATAGCTTTATTTACTACCTTACAGTATCTGTTTTTCACCTCAACCCCTGTAAGTATAAGCATTCTGGATCACTATATCCAGAATATTGCTCATATCTGGATCAAACTTTGTGGTTTGATACCATCTATTATGGTGTTATCCCGTGTATTTTGTCTAAATTTTATGGGTATCATTTGTGCCATTACAAGGACAAATGCTGAATTTGGCCCCATCTCGCAATGGTGAAAAGTCCTTTAAAAATCTTCTGGATCTAGATCACTCCCAGAATCTAATTAGTTGGTCCTTGTGCCTCTTCTGACCCTCATCCAAATCAGTTTGTAACTTTAAGTATTGCTGTGAACATAAACATAAAACACTGATAAAAACATGACCTTGGCAGAGGTAATGAGATTTCAAAGATGACACTACCCAATTATTGAACTGACCACACACACACACAAGTCACAGTACATGCAGATACAAGCTACAGTCAGCCAAAACTCAAAAAAAGGATTTAAAAAAAAAAAAAAAAAAAAAAAATAAATACAATGAAACACTTATGTACCTGCTTAATTAGCCTGAAGTCGTGGCTAACCAACATCATCCCACCCTCGAACTCATTGACAGCTTCTGCCAATGCATCGATGGTCTCGATGTCCAAGTGATTGGTGGGCTCGTCGAGGAACAACATGTGAGGGTTCTGCCAGGCCAGCCAAGCAAAACACACCCGGCACTTCTGACCATCAGACAAGTTCCTGATCGGGCTGACCTGGAAGATTGTGCGGAAAGTTTAGGACTGAAAGTAGCAGCAATGAGATGATCAAACTGCAGGACAACACATCAGGGCTTTGGAAACAGTTTCCATTTCCTACCTGCTGTTTTCCTGTCAAACCGTAGCGTCCAATGATCTTCCTCATCTCTTCCTTTTCTTTGATTTCAGGGAAACACTTCATCATGTACTCCAAAGGAGACAGATCCAGCTCCAGTTGCTCTGTCAGATGCTGGAACGCACAGGAAAGGTTTAATTTTCTTGTATACTATAGATTATGTGCTTTGAAAATCAAACCATAGCTAGTGCGTTTTACCTGGTGATATCTGCCAATCTTGACATGAGAATGTTTGCGGATCATACCATCAGTGGGTAGGAGCTACAAAGAAACAGAATACACATGAATACACACTGTTCCTTACTGCAACAAAATTCTGGGAAATCTAGTGTTCCTACCTCTCCCATGAGCAGCTTCAGTAGTGTGGACTTCCCTGCTCCATTAGGCCCCACCAGAGCCACTCGTGTGTCCAAGTCAATACCAAACTCAAGATTTTTATAAATGTACGGCTGAAAGAAGAAAAAACGACTGCATTAGAGGCCATTCACCAAAACGTGAATTCATGTCATTAGATTAGATCCAAACTGAAACATTAACTATACTCACTGTGCTGTCACTGTACTTGAAGCTCACATTTTGAACCATGATTACAGGAGGAGGAATCTTCCCACAGGGAGGAAAATAAAATGACAGAGTCTGTTGGGAGACAAAAGCAGACAGTACTACCATGAAGTAATTAAAAAAAAAAAAGTAGATGTGCATGTTGTCAGTGGTTTTAAAACACTTGTATTTTAGGACTGAAATACCTTGTCATTCACAACTCTTTCAGTCAAGCCTGATGCCACCATCTTCTGCAGCGTTTTCTCTTTGCTCTGCGCCTGCCGAGCCAGCTTTGCAGAGCCATGACCAAACCTGGCAATGTAATTCTAGAGGGGATTTTAACAGAATAATTTCAATTTAAATTACACTATTAATTACATTTTTTATTCTTGATGCAATTACATGCATCAAAACAACAATAACAGACCAAATGAACAGATTTCCTGTTTAACAAAAAGGAGCCAGTTCTGTGTTTTAAATCTTTTCCTTATAAAAACGGTAGCAACACCATTTTAAATGTTGATAGGATGACAATACTAAAAATAGTAATTATGGCAACTTTAACATAAGCCATCACTGTTGGGCTATTAAACTAACTATTATACTAACCAGACATGTGACTATGAAACAAATATTGCCGTTTCTTGTCAGAGTTTACAGTGCAATATTAGGCTTACATTTTAGAAAATGCATCACTTTTTCCAGGACAGACTGTTTTATAGAAAATAAGGATGTCAACTAATTATTAGACAAAAATAGTCAAACAAATCAAGATCAAAGTCAGCCTTGGATCAATCTCGGTGTCAGCGTGTCCTTTATTTACCTTCATGTGTGCTATCTGGTCCTGTTCCCAGTTGAAGCGCTTCATCTGGTTCTCTTCCAGCTCCTCTCTGGTCTTTACATATTGGTCATAGTTACCCTTCAGAATAAAAATAGAAATGCAGAGTCATCCAAAGGGGACTAAATGCGCACCAGATGCATCCGTGACATGCTACCTCCACTTAATGTAGCGTTTTGTGGATATGTTTGATGCTGACCTTTGATGTTTTTAGAAATACTTTCCAAAGTGATGCTTTGCTGTCCAACATCGTGTTACAAAACCGTTACACTCACAGCATCGTGTTCTTACCGTGTAATATTTCAGTTTTCTCTGATGCAGGTGGATGATGTTTGTGCACACGCCGTTCAGGAAGTCTTGAGAATGTGAAATCAGCACGAGGATTCGTTTGAACCTGAAATAACAAAACCGGTTGATCAGAACAAGCCAAACAAAACTGCTTGCACCATTTAATTGATGTAGGTGAGTCTGGACTTACGACTTGAGCTCCTCCTCCAACCACACACAGGCGTCTAGATCCAAGTGGTTTGTAGGTTCATCCAGCAACAGCATGAAGGGCTTGATGAACAGAGCCCTAAAATACAGTGCATCAGTAAAATGCATTTCATTCAAACCCTGTCTTTGACTGTAATTGCAATTTCCTTTACTTCTGTTTCCTATTCTTATCCCTTTGCATACGTAAATAGAAATCTGAACAGTGACATGCCTAGTTGGAATCGGCAGTGCCCTCTGGACTCCTATCATCTGTGACACAGACTACAACACAAAAAGTCTTAAAAAAAAATAAATAATAAAGCATTTTTCAGAGTTGTATGGATTACAGTTCAATACTCTTCTTCACCTGGCCAGAGCAACACGCATCCTCCAGCCTCCACTGAAGTCCTTCAGTTTCTTCTGTTGCATTGAAGTGCTGAAGCCTAAACCGTGGAGGATCCGAGAGGCTCGCATTTCTGCCTTATCTGCATCGAGCTCCTCCAGACGCTCATAGAGCTCCATCAGCTTCTCACACTCCGCTACGTGGGTAAGAACATTTACTATTGATATCAATGTCAATGCAGTTAACCCACACTCAAACTTCAAGACTTTGCATTTTGAAAATGCTAAGCAATGAGCAAAACTTTCCTCCCCTCTATTAGCAGGCAGTTTCTACATTTATGTAATGCATGCTATTAACTCACAGTCCTCATGGGCAAGTCTCTCCGCCTCCTTCTCCAGCATAATCCTCTCCTCGTCCACCTCCATGACACACTGCAGAGCCGTCTTTTCACTAGGGGCCATCTCCCGGGTCAAGTGATAAATATCTATATGCTCTGGGATAGGAATTTCACGATGCCCAATGGCTGACAACAGCATGGACTTTCCTGTCATAAGGAAAGCAAGTTTTAGTGATTACATATACATTTCATCTGAAAGGGTCTGTTAGTGAAATGCAAATTAGAATATTCTTCAAATAACGTATAAAACCTTGTGATGGAGTGTAGTGGCTTTAGCATGGATGAATATTAATTTACTCTACATTTAGAAGCTTACCCTGAACAGTACAATACAAGGGAATCATTTAATCTGATTATGACCAAAAAAATAAATAGACACCACACTTAAAGCTTTTAACTATTTGGAGGCAACAGCTTAACACCTACACCTCCCACTTCTCTTTAGAATTCTACCACTATTGTAATCTACTGTATGACATACCAGCCCTTTCCTATTGTCACCTACCAACCATAATATGTGCACCTTTGTGATTTAAAACACTGCATCTCCTCCCTAGCCCTTGTTATACTGCTACAATTGCCAGCTGTATGGATTGGTTGGCAGTTTCATATTCCCTTTGAGTCTGCAAGTTCAAGGGTATGCTTGTATACACTAAACACGCCACTGAAGCAAAGTCTGGAACAACCTTTGGGTGAGTGTCTTTAAAAACATCCAGTATGGGAAAATGTAGACAAGAGACAAAACCTATTGGCAGGTCAGCCTGGTTACCTGTGCCGTTAAGGCCAATGAGGCCGTAACGTCTTCCCGAGTTGAGCTCCAGGCTGGTGTCTGCGAGCAGCTCCTGACCGTGGAAGGTGAGAGACAGGCTGCTAATGTGGACGTCAGTGCTGTTGGGGTGTGAGGCGAGAACGCCCGTCACAGCCCGCGCCTCTGTCTTTCGCAGCTCAAATTCATCTAGCTCTTTTGTCAGACCAGCAATACCTGTAACAACAATATCTGTGAGTTATTCAAAGCCCACACATCAGTTTGCATGCCTCAGTGTGAGTAACTAGCTTATGCATTGTGATGTCAACAGGAAACTCACCGGTAAGGAACCAAAGGAAGGCACTTGACACAAATATGATACTTCAAAAACTTGTCTCCTCTTACCATTACTGTCTGCTTCATTACGTAGGGTCTCTGGTTGGTCACTGTCCCCGTTGACTTCATCAGGTTTCTTGGTACGCTGGCGGGCCTTGGCAGCCTCCTTCTTCTTTGCTGCCTTCTTCTTGGCTAAATCAGACGGCATGGCTGCGCATGATGGTGTGAAAGCAAAGACAAATTCAAAAAGGAAGGAAGAAAGAAGCACGTCAGGTTGATTACAGCGCCATACAGCCATTTCAGAATCAACTTACTTTACCAAGTGTTTTGAGCACAGCTATTCTTAAACAAGTTTACAGGAAGCCTGACTGCTTCAACTGGGTTATGAATACAACACACGCCGGTTAAACCAAGTCTGAATGTACCGGGTAACGTAACGTTTACGTTACTAGGAGATGCTCGACGTGGTTAGTCATCACCCTGAAGGGAGAGGCTGCTGAACGAAATCGATTTTTGGTTTCGTTCAGTCCCACCTGCTGGCACGTTGGGCTCGCGCTGTTATAAAGCCTGAACACCAAGCCATTACTGGTAGCTAACGCTGCTAACGGAACGAATAGCCCTTTAAAAAAAATCACTCCACTGGCCCTTAGGCAGCAACATATTACACACCGCTACCATATCTTATCATGAATGAATGTCATAAGAGATGTCACGTCTCATCAGTTTCGATAACGTGCCACCGACTACGTCAGGTTTCTTGCTGAGCTAACGAGCTAGCATCAATGAATAGGCGGCCCATGCTAAGCTAATTTACTCAAGGCCGAAATAGCAACGACAAGGTCTGAAACCGGCTATTCCGTTGGCTAGCCGCTGCTTTTCAAGACTACATACACCCGACGTGAATCCCGGGGATGTTATTAACTTACAACGAGGGTATCGTGTACAATACATACTGTATATCCTTTACCTAAAAATGAATTAGTGGTCTCAGGAGCACACCGCCGTCTCGTGTCCACTTTTCGCCGGGTGGATGTACCCGCTGCCAAACCGCCAGACAGGCCATATATGGTCAAGAAGGGCGGCGAGAAACACTGGCCCCGCCCCTTCTCGTGGGACTGCAGTAAAATGTAAATTAGTTGTAAATTTAGTGTACATATAAATATATAGTGTTGTAAAATATTAAAAAGACAGGGCCAGGGTAACAGCGTAAAAAAAAAAAACGGGAATGCTGGTGTCTGTTGGTGTACATGTCGGTTAAGTTTAAGTCTGCTAACGTGTATTTTCACGCTCCGAGTAAATGTTTTATTTATATCCTCGATAGACTCACATGCTGACATAGGTTTACGTGTAAGTTGTACAAATAAGCACGTGATTATTTTTTGGACGACAGTGCTGACACGGAGAGGATGTTGCAGCTCAGGCAGTGAGTGATGATGAGGAACAGGACGTTTTCTCTGCTGCTGTG
>JAQQAE010004957.1:0-18171 GCA_029823295.1 Pseudamia nigra | reverse complement strand
GATGCCAGTCTAGAGATCAGCCCCATTGGGGGCAGTGCCTCTGGATTGGCAGACTGGGGTGGTGGTTCCCCTCTTTAAGAAGAGGGACCAGAGGGTGTGTTCCAGCTGTAGGAGGATCACACTCCTCAGCTTCCCCGGTAAGGTCTGTTCTGGGGTACTGTAGAGGACGACCCGTCGGCTAGTCAAACCTCAGTTTCAAGAGGAGGAGTGTGGTTTTTCTCCCAGCTCTACACTCTTGGTGGGGTCCTGGAGGGTGCATGGGAGTTTGCCCAGCCAGTCTACATTTGTTATGTGGATCTGGAAAAGGCATTTGATCGTCTGAGAGTTCTGTGGGGAGTGCTCCGGGAGAGTGGGTGTTGGATGTACTGAAAAGGGCTGTTCAGCCCCTGTATGACCAGTGTCAGAGCTTGGTCCGCATTACCAGCAGTAAGTTGGGCTCATTTCTGGTGAGGGTTGGACGCCACGAGGGCTGACCTTTGTCTGTTCACAGTCTTTATGCACAGAATTTGTAGGTGCAGTCAGGGCCTTGCGGGGTTCTGGTTTGGTCGATTAAGGATTGTATCCCTGCTTTTTGGGGATGATTTGGTTCTGTTGGCTTCATCAGGCTGTGATCTGCAGTTCTCATTGGAGTGGTTTACAGCTGAATGTGAAGCGGCTGGGATGAGAATCAGCACCTCCAAGTCTGAGACCACGGTCGTCAGCCGGAAAAGGGTGGAGTGCTCCCTCTGGGTCAGGGATGAGGTTCATGTATCTTGGGGTCTTGTTCACGAGTGAGGGAAGGATGGAACGGGAGATAGATAGGTGGATTTGTGCGGCATCTGCAGTGATGCACACTCTGCATTGGTCCGTTATTGTGAAGAAGGAGCTGAGCCCAAAGGCAAAGCTTATTATTTACCGGTCGATCTACGTTCCTACTGTCACATATGGACATGAGCTTGGGGTCATGACCGAAAGAACAAGATCCAGGGTACAAACGGCCGAAATGAGTTTCCTATGCAGGGTGGCTGGGCTCTCCCTAAGAGATTCAATTCAATTTTATTTGTATAGCGCCAATCATAATTGAGTATTATTTCTAGGTGCTTCACAAGGCGGACTATGCAGCAGAGCTAAGGGACAATTAAGGGTTTTCAGGACCTGGACTTTACTATATGCTTTGTCAAAAAGGGTAAGATAGGGTGAGAAGCTCAGTCATCAGGCAGGACCTCAGAGTAGAGCCTCTGCTCCTCCATGTCAAGAGGAGCCAGATGAGGTGGCTTGGGCACCTGGTTCAGATGCCACCTGGACGCCTCCCTGCTGAGGTTTTCTGGGCACGTGCCACTGTGAGGAGACCCAGGACACGCTGGAGGGACTATGTCTCAGATGGCCTGGAAACCTCTCAAAATTCCCACAGACTTGCTGGACGAAGGAGCTGGGGAGAGAAGTCTGGGCTTCCCTGCTCAAGCTGCAGTCCCTGCGACCCGATCCCTTGGAAAAGCGGTAGATGTTGGATGGATGGACCCTTTCAAAATAAAAGTCAAAAAACCGACCTACAGATTTGCTGGGTATCATATTTGTCAGGCATTTGTTGCTGCTTTTCAGTACATGAAGAGTAAATCTCATCAGCATACAGCTTTTTATATATATATATATGTAATTATATTATATATTATATAAGTGTTCTATTAACACAGAATTTGCAGTCATAGTAAATAGGTAGTATGGCTCTCAGGATGTACTCTGCTGGAATAATCCTGTTATGAGGTGATCATTTCACTCAGCCTTCACCTACCTTTCACTATGTGCGTGTTACCATTTTCAATGTCCTCCTTGTTACGTCATCTCCAATTTCACTCTGAAAATGTCACATTTTTGCAAAGATACTGATCTCTTTGTGGCTTTTTTGTGTGGGTTCAGTCATTTTCTTACCACTCCTCATTTTTCCACAATCAAATGTTCCACCAAAACAAGTTATTTTGTCTTACAGTGGCACTGTCAGTGTCTTAAAACCAGCCCTAAACCTAAACCTGAAATCAATATGATTTTAAAGGAGTAAGAAGTAGCCAAACAACCCAGGGAGCATTTTCGCTATTTCAGAATCACAATGAATACTGCGAGACCTTACTTCAGCCTTAACAAACTGGAGACAGATTTGGCTGCACAAGAATAGCAGACTGCGGCTCTAACATAAGAATACAGTAAGTCGCTAACTCACCTCATATCACACTAAATGTATATTTTTGCTAAAGATTTGTCATAATGTTTAATGCAGTTTGCTTTTTGTTAAAATTTAGAATTGCTTTGCAAAAATTATTATTCAGGGCATGGTATTGAAACCAGAGGGGCAGTGTCAGCCCTTGTAATAGCTAGTTACAGAGAATTAACTTGGATCTTTCATATTGTATGTGTTCAGAACTGAGTAATGACATATGATAAACCAATATTGGTAAGATACTGTGCAAACTGTTATTTAAAACTAGCGTAAATACTAATGTACCACGGTGTGGATTCATGTGAAAGGAGGCTACATATGATGTAATGAATATTCATGTTGTTGGTTCATAGGTTCTTCTGCCTCTCTGAGCTCTTTCACACTGAGACGGGGTGACTGCAGGTTGACGTGAACCTGTAGTTTTAATAAAGCCCAGCTGCTGAATGATCAAATAGTGTCTCTAATTAAGGCCTGAGTGTACACCCATGTAAAATTCTCACAGGAATGCTAACAACCTATGATATTTCCAGAGGAATTTGCTGTGCAGGTCTCACCGAGGGGAGGGGAGTCGAGTGTTTGGGGTTCAGAGGGAGGAGGGGCAGTGTTCATGTGGCAAGCCAACATGTTGTTCACATCCGTGTCAGATTGAGGCTAATGAAGGCCAGACTGATCCTTGGATGCAAGCCTTAAGTAAATGATCCCTCTTTGAATATATTAGGACCCGTAGCGGCATTGTGCCTCCCTGCCGTGTCAGTGCTGCTACGTGTTGTCTTGTGGTCTGACGAGGCTGGTCAGAATGGAAGTCACGGTGTTCGATCACGTTATATGCCATCCAACAGAATTCGGTTTATCTGTCAACAGCATTGTTACTTCAACTCTGTGGTGTGGAACTACGTTTCCAGGTGCATGTGTTTGCAAAACAGTTTGATAGTAGATGGAAAGTATGAGTGTTGTGTCATTTGACAATGTAAATGAGCCATCTAAATTTTTTTCCCCACCCTCTTAAAAGGGATCACATTTACATAACAGGCTCTGGGTTGATACTCATGCAAATTGTTCATGTAGATGTAACATAGTGTTCCACATTTTGCAGTTTTCAGATATATTTAGAATTAAACTGTTTAAGTAAATGTAGGTGTTTCAAAAAAGGTATTAGGAAGTAAGTGGTCAAGATCTCAAAACAAAATGGTGTACCACATTTTATGTGCATAACATCACTTTGCATGCAAATGACTTATAACATGTAATTACAAGGCACTTTTCAATATTGACTAAAAAGACAAGAACAGAGGAATGAAGCACTCGTGAAGCTTTTGATACATCCCATTAATAAATACCTCTCTCGCTCTTTACTGCTGCACTTGCCTCACACTGAGTGAAACAATATCGTTTCATTTTTGCTGATTTAGCATGTGTACTTCATAGATGGATGGATTGGATGGATCCAATTAGCCATGGTCATCGCTCATGTATTTAAGCTGACAGTGGGAGTCTAGCAAAGAATATCCTTGATTTTGGTGGTTTTGTGAAATGCTTTTACAGAGTACTTTAAAAACCCATAAAGAGCACATTGTGAAGAATGGATGGAGATTTGATTTACAGCTGTCGCAAATCTTCTCAATTAGACATAGGAGGGAAATAATCGATTTTCAATCAGCAGTAGACAGTGAAGGGGAATTCTATGCCCTTTCTCATTTCATGTTATCTAGACTCAACATACTTAGGAGCATAAATGCATCTCTTATTACAAGCATTCACATTTCACATATCACACACGGGCAGCATAATGCAAGGATTAATGACTGTTGACATGGGCTACACAGGTGCACAGTGTTTTGTAAGGCCCCCTGACCCTCCACATGATGTGTAACATGCCGGCCAGTTTGCAAGAACTCCGTTTGTAAACACGGACAGAGGGGACGAGGAGCGTATTTTGCCCGGGTCGCGCTCGGCTTACCGACAGGCACAACGCAATGTGACAAGCAACAGATGTGTCACACAGGCTGAATCAAAACAGCCGTCCGGCCTGGAATCATGCACACCATCCGACGTGGTCGCTGTGATGAGGCAGGGAGACAGCCAGCGAGCGTACGCTGTTGGCAGATGAGACAAGGCAGTGCCTCTGCTGCTCCCAGCTTCCTGTCTGGGAGAGGACAGGCCTGTTTGTAGGCAGCATTGACACTACTAGTCACTTTGTCATGTGGGCCGCTTGCTGCAGCTCAGATCACATGTACACAGTGCATTCAAAGAGCGTCATATCAGCGGTATGACAGGTAGACTCGCAATGAGACAACAGCCAAAGGGGATGTCCTTTTGAATACACTGTGTGAGTACAAATGCATAGAGCACATAGACAAAATAACATCATATGACATCATTTTGAATATTCTTTTGTTGTCTTTTTTTCACTTTGGGATGCAGTCAGTAACTGCGCTTTTTTTGGTACGGCAAAAAAAAAATCAGAGAGTTTTGTGCAAGGAGACAGAGACTCCACGGTGTGATGTTAAACTGCATGATGTCGACTACATGTAAAGTGATTGTTGTGTTTGACAACGGCAGTAATAGTGCACGAGGCATTAGTTGTGAAGAGGGACTATGCTAATGATATTCTCAGCAGTTTAATCTGCCTCTTGCCACTGTCTCATACCCAAATGGAATGGCTTCATGTTGAGGTATGAGGGGGGTGGGGCTTTCGGGGGGTGGTTGGATTCATCAGAACAAGTGAATCGATGAGGGATGAAGGTACAGCAACAGCTGCTTGACTGATTACACACTACACACTGTCACCTCACATCTGTTTACCAGTCCGACAGCCACATGAGTGTTTATATCTTTGGCTGTAATTGAGCTATTTTCCCGAGGGCAGTTTTAACCCACACTAAGTTATATCCCAACTTTCCATTAAAGCGTGGGGGGGAAGTTTTACTGATAGTAATCATACCCAGCAACACTGCTACGTAAATACAGCTTATCAGATTTGCCAATTTGGTTAAGTGGCACGTACGTGGGTGATTCAAATATTCAGCTCAGTGGCTCCAACACGAGCTGTACACAGTAGTTACAGCACTTATTAAACACAGGTAACTTTCATTGTTAACAAATATATATGCGACAAGAACGCAATCATGAAAATTATGGTGTGACAAAAAACACTGTGTCGGAAAGATGCAAATACTCCGACAAAGACTTCAATCTGCCATGTGGGCAAACTTAACTGTCTGCATTTAGTACAGTGTATGGAAATTGGAATGGCAATATCTAGATCTAAAACGCACCATTTTAATATTCAAATGTTAAGACCAAACAATATAATGCATTATGGCTTTTAGTATTTGCATACAACTCTGTTTGTTGCTGTGTGGATAAGGAAGAGAGAAGGACGCAGGCAGTGTAAGATATGAAGCACACAAACAAAGCCTTAGTGTGAGAGTCATATGGAAATGCCATCTGTAAGTCTATGAACTTTGAATTTAAGGTCTTTAAACACAACACAGCCATATTATATTAAATGTTCTCAACATACTTTTTAAATATATATTTATACAATATATACATTTGTATAGACTAAAGTACCACAGTAATATAAAAATTAGCTAAAGAAAAAAATGTTAAACTCCTTTTAATTTAAGTTTTAGTTTGTTTGCGCTTTAGGCAATGTGAAAAGACCGGGTGGAAACAAATCCTGCACTTTTAGCTTCTGCGGTGCTTTAAGATCTTATGAAATGTAAGCACATCACAAACACTTTAACTGACATAAGCTGTTTTTTTTTCTTATTTTAATTACTATGACGTGATATTCCAACATGAGGGAAAATTATAAATTGTATCAAAGAAGGAGCTCAAAAAATTTGCAAGAGCATTTGTCCTCCCAGAAGGAACCCTGAGTGTAGTTTCAGTTTCCAGTTTCTAATGTGAACCAAAATATTCAGAATCAGAATCAGAATGTGTTTATTGTCATTGTCAAATGTTTCCATCAACAACAAAATTACATTTTTGCCCACCGAGGGAGAGGGGGCTGCAGCGAGTGTGTGCGCTGCCCCTTCAGCAGTTGGGGAATTAGGCTCCATAGGAAGCAAAATTATGGTCATATAGAAAAAAAACCTCATATGCACAGTTAGCAGACAAGTTACACACACATTAACAAAGCAAAGTTCCAGCGAGCCCTTGGTTTGTGTTGTGACTTGAGATAATGACATGGATGCATATGTGGTATCAGTCCTGATAAGGAAGTCAGCTCTCTCTCCCCTCATGTGTCCAGATCTAAAAGTCTCATGGCGCTTTGACCATGGTGACACGGGTCCATAGAGTCCACGAAGCTTCCAAATCAGCGGGGGAAGGGTGAAAAGTGGAGCTTCATTCTCTAAACAGTGTCTCCTCCATACTGTTGTCAAAGGAGTGTATTTCATTATGAAGAACATGTAAAAATGCTAAGACAACCACCATGCTAACAGTTTGCCACTCTTATCCTTTTGGTTTTGGTAGAAAACCTACTTTGATTGGGCTAAGTGCAGTTTCGTCAAGGGTTCCTTAGGGTTAGGGAAACGGGGTCAAGGGGATGGTTAGAACCAACCTGCCAAAAATCCACTGAAAGTAAGACACAAGTCCTGGTCTTCTGTGTGGAGGTCCAAGCCTTCAGTGTGCCTCCATACCTCAGCCTGCACCTACTAGGAAACTGGAATGAACATCACTATTTACGCATCAGAATGTGACAACTTGGGATCATGACCAAGCATCAGTATGTGATGCAGTTTCAACCCACCGCTCACAAAGTCAGAGCACAAATCTAACACGACGGTAACTAACACAACATTATGTACTTAATTTAGTCAGTTATTTTAGTCATGTTCAGTAATGACTGCTTGATGTACCACAAAATGACAATGAACTTGAGTCCACATGACTCTGGTGTTGTAGTATCTGGATTCTGATTGGCTTCTTTCTCGAAGTGTCTGTCCATCATGAGTTTGTCTTAAGCTACCTTCATTTTGACGGGTCAGTAGTCACTAACTGGGTTTTCATCCAAATGTATCTCAGCATTGAAAAAAGGGGCATTTATGCATGTTTTCAGCCACTACTGTTATGCAAATATTAAGAGGTTGTTCATCATCATCATCATGGCTTATACTTTACGCAGACATTACTCAGGTGTTTGATGTTCTGTGAGCTGGACGCAATCGCAACGTTACTCGGACTGCAAGCCAACGTTTCTGAGACGTATTTAGATGGCCGTATTTGCCACCCTCCGACACCGTGTGCTGTGAATATTTAGACGGTAGCAGACGGGGTCGTTAGACGGCGCAGTGTGACAGCGTTTTAAGGTCTGTGTACCCGGCAGCTGCAGATGTTTCCCCCAGTGCCACGTTCACCCGAACCGTTGGTCTGGATCCCATCATGTTGCTTCAAACTCTTCTTGTCTAACATGCTTCTGTGGCTTCTCATACATGTTTGTGGCTCATTGTTGTGTTCTTCTCCAGATGACAATTTCAGTTTCTCTACTGTTCCTCACATGCTTTTATAAGCAGGTATTCATTAAATCTGTTTCCCTTGCACTTTATTTGCAGTTCTACGATAAGCTTACGTCTCTCTTAAGCCTGAAAGCTTTTTATGTTATATTTTAAGTTTTTTGAAATTTGGAGCATTAAGCACAAATTGAAAATGTAAATCCAAACAGGCGGATGAAAACACACTTACTATGACCAGTGCCACAAAAATTGAAGAATGCCCTCACAACATCAAGTACCAACACATATTGGTGGTCAAAATGAGCCGAAAACAAACCAAACTACTGCTGGCGGCTGCGTTGTTTTGGAGAAAACATCTATTACAGCAATGCGTTTTAATTCCTGTCAGTCAGAAATCATGAAGTCAGTCTTTTTAGTATAAATAATAAGCCTGTTTATACAGAGCATCATTTACTGTACCTACATCCTCAACGGAAACCCCCCCCAAATTATTGTCCAGTTATACTTGTTAATGTAAGACAAAAATGCCAGAATCATAACAACGTATATAAATATGCATCGCCCAAAATAAGCGGGTCATTTTACTGTTCCACTTCCCTTTACTCTCTTACCTTGTGAGTGATCTCTGCAGTGAGTCCGGAGGTCAAACACACACTGACACACACCAAGGGATGGAGAGAGAAAGAGGCAGAGAAGGGCAGGAGAGGGCCCCGGCCATTATCTGGCAGGGTTAAATATAGTGAAGGATGTTCAGTTCAAGCTTTGACATCTGTCGCCAGACTCACCACGCACTGTAATTAGGTGGAATCCACACTTTTTTTATTCTATATGCTATGCAATAACAAGCTCCGGTGGTGAATAATTTAAGAAAGGGAGAGGGGGACACCTTACGTATTGTCACTTTGAGTTTAAATTTAGCTGGTGTCACTGTCCAGCAGTGTGATTAATAGTTTATCATTCACAATGAAATGAAGTATCTCCTTTCATCTGTCATTAAATTGAACATGGAAATTGGTTAGATTTTCAATCAGCCATATGGTACCTTAGACTGGAAAAAAAGAAAATTACAAACGGAAATAACAAAGTTACACCGTAAGTCTGGACCTACGCCTCCATGCTATTGTTTTATACATTATCTTTGTCATTTTTAAAATGAATTTTAATGAGAATTATATTATTTTTATCAAATTTGTCAATTTTTTTAATTCATTTTTGTTCATAATTTTTTAAATCATAATTTTGCATGACTTTGTTCATACTGTTTTTCTATCTTTGTTGATTATTTGGTTTATTGTTGATTTTTTTTATCATTTTAGTCCATTTTACTGATTATTTTGCTCATTTTTGTTTCTTTTTTATTCATTTGTTGATTATTCTGTCCCTTTTCGTTCATTTTGGTGAGCACTTTGTATTTCACTTTATTGATTATTTTGTCCGTTTTTTTATTGATTTTGTGTATTTTTCATTGATTGTTGTGACTGCCTTGTTCTCTTCGTTGATTATTGTTGATTTTTGTTATCTTGCCTATTTTGCTGATTTTTTTTTCCCCCTTAAATTTGATTAACTTTGTTGTTTATTTTGTGAATTTTGGTTCATTTTGTTGAATATTTTCTTCTTTTTGAGTTAGTGCTGTGAAAGCCAGTTTACACCACATTTCTCTTGTGGCTTTTTTGGCTGAAATGACAGAATTAGACTCTATTCAAGTCAAATATGCGTCCTGTACATGCTTTGAGATGAGCTTGAGGTGAGCAGCAGTGAAAGTGAGTCGCGAGAGCGAGGCCTACCGCGAGGGGTTGACCAGTGAGCCAGAGATTGGCTTCCCTGTCAAATAAAGATTAGGCCTTTATTTCACCATCTAATCCCTGTAAATCTCTTATGGAGCAACTTGGGCAGTGCGAGGCTTTTAATGGCGCAGAGGCTTCACACTCTGCATGTCTTCTTTATCTCTAAATGTACACAAGTGGATACAGCAGCAATCTGCGGTCCCCTTGTTAGTCCGTGCATTTGACTCTGGATTTAAGGCCAATTTAAGGTGAAATCAAATGGCTGCTATCATTTCACATCATGTCGTCCTTATTAATAGACATGTGGTTGTTTCCTTGTCCTTCTAAAAACAGCTTATTATAATTTGAAGTGGCCCCCAGGGCATCAGCAGTTTTGATTTTGTGGTTCAACTTGAGTTGTCTGGTTTCCTTTTCTCACATGTAGTTGTTGAATGTCTCCGGTTTTTTCTCCCCTCAACTATGCTGAACATTCTTTTTGTTGAATTATTAATATGTATATTGAATAATTGAAGGAAGATAATTTCTGATCAGATTAATATTAACTCCTAGTGAAATATTAATGGCTGATGTTAAAAACGATGAACTTACGGAACTATTAATATAATCATAAACAGACATAGTAAAAAGTGGCATGGAGTCAAATGTGCCTGGACTGCTCCAAGTCCCTTTAATGCCGTTTCCCTCGAGGTCGCTGAATATGAAATATTGCTCTGGTCGACTTTGTACTGAGACGCTTGGCTAATGTCATTGGCCAGTCCTGCCCTGGGGCTGACAGCGGTGTCAAGGGGCGGGGGGGTTTGGTAGCATTTGTCTGCAGGTTACCTTTGTCACCTTGTCCACAAATGACCTGAACTATGGCCAGGGGAAAAGTTACAAAGATGTTTTGGTGTTAATATTGGGCTGGCCTCTTTATCACCCCTGCTGATTGGCAGTGCCCCACTGACAGCTCTGCTATTCACCCCCCCCCCCCCCCCAAGTCCAGCAGCTAATCTCAGTGAAACTGGTGTCAGGCTTTACCATCTTTTAACTTGCTTTTTTCAGGTTTTCACAAGTGAATTTCATATAAGCCTGGAGCTGGTTAAATCCAGTCCTTTGTCAGTTTTGATTAAAACTCTCTTTAGATTAATGATATTCTGAAAAGATTAGATATATCATTTGCCATTCTTTGGTTTGTTCCCATTGTATTCAT
This sequence comes from Pseudamia nigra, assembly GCA_029823295.1. NCBI lineage: Eukaryota > Metazoa > Chordata > Actinopteri > Kurtiformes > Apogonidae > Pseudamia > Pseudamia nigra. Next base: position 7,548 of record JAQQAE010004957.1, on the reverse strand, counting down.
AAAATATGGAAATCAGAAAAAAATAAACCATTATTGTAACATAATGGTAAGCACCTTGAAAATATGGCGACATTAATTATGTTTTAAATGCTAATGCACCAAAGAACATTGTAACGAAGACATGAAAGACTCTGTATTCAGAATCTGATAGCCAGGGAGAAGCAAATTATTTCAAATATTTGATATTTAAATTATTTTCAAATGAACAGAGACATGAGTGGAGCAGAGGCGAGTAGTTTCCCCTGGTGATCCTCCGGGCGGCTTTGTTTCCTTGGTGTGTCTCCAGCTCATTAATGTTCTAAGCATGTGAGAGAACCAAACCATACCCCATAACCCATAGCTGGGTGACACCTCAGGCCCAACACACATATGCAGTACACCCACACAAGCACACGCGCGCACACACACACACACAAACATACAAAAACCCCTCAGCCGTTTAAAGTCCACTGGCTCTTTCAGGAAGTGATGGCCGCCGAGCTGTCCTGATTAAAATGACAATAGTCTAATTAACTCGACCTCAGTGTCAGTGCACTAAAACGGCTGATGGCCCGCCATTTCCTGTTTGAAAATCCTTTGTCTCCTCATCGTCCAAAAATATGACTTTTTTTCCCCCCCTGTAAAATGCCTCAACCCCATTTGACAAGATTTGCTAATGGCAATTATTTCACATAAGCTAATTAAATCTAGGCAAAGTTTTCCATCCTTTTTTCCTTCCCATAGAAATGCCTCTGTGCAATCCTCATGGGATTTATCATTTGGGTTATAGTATCATAAGCAACTTCAAGCAATATCAGCCATTATGAAGGCATACAATTCACAGATGGCATTATATTGTTTAATCGGATTTGATTTCAAGCATTCTCAGTCATTAACCACTTCAGTCATCTGAACGATTGAAACAAAGGTTGGTCTGCCGGTTGTGTTGCCCTTCATCAACTGATAGGCCGAGCAGGCAGATTACGAAAGGCCAGAGATGGAAGACAGAAGCAAAAGAGTTGGCCAACATCACCAACACAATGTCTGCTGTGAGACTAAATTATGTGAAAAACGAGACTTGTGCCCCTGTGATTCTCTCGCATTATTTGATGGACTCATCTAAAGTGTGGAGGCATGAAAAACAACAAAAAACTTTAATGACTGAAGTAGAAACTGCTTTTTGTTCTATTATCCTTTTGCTGGTGATTAAGGTCTATAGGGAGATAATTATGCTTTAGTCTGGAGTTAATGAAACGAAAACTTCCCTTTGCTTGTGAAAAGGAAGGGCAGATCTTTTGTACTGCTATCTGTAGACATCTCCCACCCTTGACAAGGCACACAGAGAATTGGTTTTGTTTTAAGGTTGGAGCCCCGCTCTCTGTTGCCTGTCAGTCTGGGCCTGATATGAGGGATCTGTGAATGAAGCCTGAGTCAATGAGGTCTGTCTCTGTCGCACAGTTGCATCTGCCTGCTATGAATGTTATTGGTGTTAGAAAACATCAAATGAACAACAGGTCATCTGAGATTTTACTGATTAGAACAGAAAAAGAACACTCGATCTACATTTGAACTCCGGGGGCAACATACAGAATGTGAAAGTTAAGCCAATGCGGCGTAATCTTCAAGTGTAATAACATCAGCAGTCACTAGTTCCGGGCTTCAAAATCCATTGAACTTTCTAGAATCACTAAATCCATACATTTCTTCTAGGATTCCTTCTGGTCTCATTCATTATATTAGCCATTAGTATGAATGTACTGATGGTACTATTGTAAATTATTCTTTTGTTAATACAATTTCAAGGCGAATAGAAGCTTTGATATCTGCCTTGTGGTGCTTGACTGACAGGTGTGTTTGACAGCTCAGTCGCCTGCCGAGATCCTGACTTTTGTTGCATCTCTTTATTGAATATGTATTTTTTTTAATGCATCTGTAGCACTAGAAGAACATTTGTCGATCGTTCTTCATTACATTTAAAATCAATTTTCTCAGCTATTTCTTTGCACTTTAGTGGGTAGCTTGTTAAAATTGAGACGCTGGTTTTGCAGAGATAGTGGATTTTTCATTGAACTTAGGGTTCATGTAAAGCTTAAAGTGTGTTTCAGAACGTCACTGTTTTCAGTTTACCACCTTATCAACACTAACAAGAAGACTGTTCACCCTCCATTTTTAGTCTCCTAAACCTCTCTGTACATGCAAAATCAAAATACCACTACAAAGATGCAAACAGCATCAGTCCAGGCAGACTAACAGAGACATAATAGTTTCTTGTCTTTCCGTATTATAAAACAAAACTATCTAAGTATCAAAAGTGCCACGAGAAGAAGAAAATAACTCACCCCTTTCTTAGATGACTGGACCTGAAACAAGCCATTTGGATTTCTGGCCAGAACCACTAAAACCACCCTGTCATCCTGGGATAAAGCGCCACGGAATCTGCATCATGAATACTATGGCATAGACTGGCTGCCAACGCACAGACTGAAGGCTGTAAAACAGGAATATACAGACATGGTAGAATGTAGGATCATCTGTGGTATTTTGAGCTGAAGGTTAACATACACATTCTAGGGATGTGTGAGAATTAAATGATCTACTTAAAAGAGGATACAATATATCTCCTTTAAACACAAATGTTGAGGACCAGTTAATCTTGCAGATGTAGAGGATATTTGAGTATTGTGTGTCAATGAAATGGAGCAACGACATCAAGTTAAGTTGTGAAGTGAACTGAATTGCTAGGATCATTGAAATGTGAAGAACCAGAGATATACTTTACGCTGTTGCTGTTTGAGCAGCAATGCGTTTGTATGGCTTATAGTGTGAGACTGTTGTTTCCTAAAGTTTCCATTGAATGTATTCACTGGTATGCACATAAGCCAGAGTTTGTAAAACTCTTCACTACGCAAGACATTTTAATAGATCCTAAAATACAGGATGGGGCTTAAGAGGTTTAACTACATCTACTCGTCACTTTGCAGTGTGTTTTGAAATATCGCCGTCTGAGTGATGCAGTTTGTCTGTAGATGACAAAATTTAATTCAGTTGTGTTTGCATTGCACCAGTCATAAACCAGGATTACCTCTTGATGCTTCACAATTCAAGGCCAAAACCTTAAGACTCGATGACGGGCCAAAAAGTAGAAGGAAATGTGTCTTATTGTGGACTAGGCCTGCACTTCTGGCTCTGAAATGCCAAGATGGCGACATTGGCCAAAGTGGCCAAACTTGATACTTCAAAGCAGTGGTCCGTAAACCGATGTCAGGGTGGCTGGGTCCACTTCTTTTATACCATCTGTGTTTTAACTGCATGTACCGGTGTTAATGCTCTCCCCTCACAGGTCCGTAGGAACGGACTAACAGACACAAGCATGTGTTCACCATCCACTAGTGACCCCTCTTTGTTGAACATAAAAGGAACGCGCAGATTCAAGTTTATCACACAGCAACACGGGAGCCATATGTATCATCTGACTTAAGATGCCCGTGGAGACAGACGCCCCTTTTGAACACATGGAGGTGTTGACCAAGCCATCGTCTGGTATGCCGAAACTGCGCGGCACAAGTGGTGGCCAGAGAGCATATATTAAACTGTCCTTGTGGAAGTTCACATCTGGTGTGTGGAGCTGTGTGTGTGTGTGTGTGTGACTGTGGGGCAGCGTACCCCCCCTCCTACCTCTCTCCATCACCCATACCCCCACCCTTACAACAGCACTCTCACATTTCATCATCTGTTCTCCAGCGCCAGGGTGCTCCGGCACAAGTTGGCCGCTCTGGATCCATCTGTTGTTATTATTTTCCACTGATAATTGGCTTGAACAATGGAATGCCTGTGTCCCCCTCGCCTTTGAAACCCTACACCCTGTTTATTTTCCAGTGGTCTCATTTCTGTTCTCCGTTCTCTCCGTCTCTCCTTCTAGCCCCTCAATTTCTGCCTCTCTCCAGCCCTTCTTTGCCGAGTGTGTCACCCCACCCCTCGCCCCCTCTTTCCTCGATCCATTTCAGAGGTTTCATGTGAATGTGACATCTTCGATTGGCCACATCAGCATGTGTCACGCAATGTCTGAAGCCGGTCTCCAGAATTTCAGGAAGATTTTGGCAGGTTTCTCCAGGAGTCTCCACCAACTTTATACTCTCTTGCATTCTTATTCCAAAACACAGAGAAAAAAAAATCAGCTGTGCAGTAGATGAAGAGAAGATGGAATGATGGAAGAGAGTGCAAAAGGAAGACTTGGACAGTGGATGTTAGGATAAATCATCTTTTTCCTTCCTTTTAAATGGTAGCTTCTTTCTCATTTGCATGAGCAGGTGGAGCAAAAAAAAGCATATGTAAAAATGAATTAAACGATCACAAGGTGCAATTTTTTTTTAAAATCAAGAATATAATTTAATGGGTACCAAAAAATGACCTACTTAAATTAATTAAATTTGATATTTTCAATTTTAATTAATGCTTTAGATTGTAATTAAGCAGATTCATGTTGAAGTTGTGCACTGAGGTTAGCTCCTGTGTAGTTTTAATGTCACACTGTTGAACTTCATTAAGTTCATTTGCAACCTGCCATTCTATGGGCAAATTAGTTTACTTAGATGTGAAACAGAAATGCATGTGACAGGCCATAAATGACCATATAATCTTTGCAACTTTTGAAATATGTGCACTCATTTTTCCCTTAACCTCTCTATAATCCTCTGTTCGTCTCATTAAGGGCATTTTTTGAGGATTGAGGAACTGTTTTTCTTTTTTTCCCTTCCTTTTGTTCTGCTTTGTGTGACCGTGTTGATGTTCATTTGTTCTGCCTGCTCTTGTCTAATTAAAAGAGGCCAGGACAGGTAGGGCTCTCAGCAGGCATCTGCTCTGTGCCAGTTCTTCATTTGCTGAGCGTTTGTGTTTATGCAAAGGGGCCTCTTCCTGCATATTTAATCTAGAGCAAGGCACTGGCTTTTGTTGTGTTTAGACCACATACCTCTAGTCCCCCTCACCAGTCTAAGCTCCAGTTCTCTCGCTCTCTCTCTCTCTTACGTACACACACGCAAACACATTTTACTATCACACACTACTTCAAATGCTGCATACCTGCTACTTTCTCTGCCAGCTTTTTTCTCTTCCTCAAAAGTGTGTTTCAAAACACTCACTGGTTTGGACGGAATCAGCAGCAATGTACAGTTTCATGAAAATGATGAAAGTCTGTTTAACAGTTCAGGGGTAAGTCTGTAAAGATTTCATTATCTTGCCACACTTTCTCTGTGTTTTTTCCTCCTCCTCGCTTGCCTTTTATGGGACTCTGGTAGATATGTGTGCATGTCCATGTGGGAGGGTCTAGTGTGTCAGGTGAAGATAGAAATGTGTATGACCTGAGCAGAACTTATTGCATATAGTAAAAAATAAGTATCACATTACGACCTGTTCACATGCTTAATAGGAATTTAGGAGAGCTTAACACGGAAAAACAGACACCTTAAAAATTCAATTAAAAGCTTTTCTTTTAATGCTAGTTGAAGAATTTGTAACACAAAATGGTTTGTACTTTTGAAGTGAAAGGTAAAATATGCAACGTCTTGGCTTTAACAGTTATGGGCTCATAATGTAATAGCCAATTTTTTTCATTGTAATTAAATATGAATATGTGTCAACAAATGCAATGTGAATTAGAGTTTAATATGTTAGTCATCTGTAAATGTGATTTTGTGATTCAAATAGACTTTTATTGGCATTGGTAGTGAAAATAACTCCTGAGTTCCCACACTCACTACAACGTTTATTATAGTTTTGATTTGGACACCTCTAGAGTGAGAGAGCTTATCTAACTGATACCTGTAGAGTCGGAGGGATCAGGTCATGTGCTGCATAACGTACATCTGTCAAAGTACAGGTGGGTTAAAGTCAGCATTGCTTTCAGGGACAGAAGAATCCAGTCGACATTTACCACGACGAGAAGCTCATAGGTTGTGATTCTGTCACCGTGATGATCCTGTCAAATGTACTGAACAGCTGTCATCCTCATCCATGTTACAGCTACGGCATTTACACATACTGTGAGACGCTGATGTCTGCCCGTCACAGGTACTGATCCGCTGCCTTCTCAGTATGTAATGAACAGTTATTCATGACCTTCTTTCTTTTATATGTAATTTGGTGTAGCAGGTTTCTTTATTAACACCCGATTATCAGGATCTGATGTTGTGTATGTTCTACTGTTAGTGGATTAATAATGTGAAGTGTGAGAAATATTTCAAAACAATCTGATCACTGTTTATACTTAAATACACAAAAATCCAATGCACATGTTAACCCAGTCCCTCCTTATCCGATTGAAGAGATAAAGATTAATGCCATTACACATTAATTCAACGTTATTCAAGGCTCACAAAATCAAAGTTTTTTAGAAAGTTAAGGAGACAGACAGGTGGAGAGGCAAAAAATGAAACAATATCTATTTCCATAAATTGCATGAGGGTCACCATTTACAGTGCTCTTTTTTCAATTAGACACTATTAGCACTGAGGCTTATTTGCATAGAAAGGGACTGATTTGGTGACAAATGTATGAATATTCCCTCATTTTAGTCTTTTACATACAAACCCTCTCCTTTAGTGTTTTTTTTTTTCTTTTTATTATTTTTCAATGTGGTACATTAAAATGGAAAACTTTCCAACTGTAGAGTAAAATGGGGACTGTCCCATGAAAAGAGGATGAAGAGCTACCTTTGCTGCAGAGGAGTTTATTAGATTTACAAGCCTCAGAAACCGGGGCTGGTCCTCACGAGAGCCAGGTTCATCATAGTGTTTGATGGTGTTGTTGACTGCAGTTGAGGACACATTCAAAGTTTGTGAGATTTTCATTTCTGAAGGTAATGATGAATAATGAGTAGTGATTGCCTTTTTTTCCCACTTAATTTAGTGTGTCTTGCCATAATATACATTTGTTATAGTTGTAGTAGCACTAGTTGGACTATTGGATCAGTACCCACCCTTCCTTTGCACAAGACAACATATGGTCAGTCTCACAATGTATCTGTAAATGGCTTTTTTTATGTGCTGCAAAAGGCAGATAATTGGTTCACAATCCCATGTCCACATACCTCAAGTCGAAGTTCTCAAGTCCCTCAAACAAGTGGTGCTACCATGTGTAAAGAAGATTTGAAAAACACTCAAAATACTGCTTTTGCTCCTGCAAAATTTTTGCGAACAATTGACCTGTGATGATGGATTTGCAGCAATTGACATCTTTTACACTTGTTTAAATTTAGTGGCAGAACTTGCATGGATAACACGCCCAAAAATGAAAAATCTCCTGTTAGTCCACAGTTTTCTGGGCGCACTCACGGTGGCAGTCCGGGCTGGGCCTGGGTGCGTTTCACACCTTTAACACGGACTGTTTGAGTAATGTGAGTACAATGGAGCCACGCTCTGGCCTAGCGGGTCGGGGGAGGTGGGCCACGGCGCGGCACGGTTGGTTACGCACACGTACGAGCACAGCGACTGAACATGAACATTACCGTATTTTCCGCACTATAAGGCGCACCTAAACGCCGTCTATTTTGTCCAAATATGACACTGCGCCTTATAA
>JAQQAE010004956.1:0-18173 GCA_029823295.1 Pseudamia nigra | reverse complement strand
TTAAAAGAAGTTTTTCCTCCCCCCTGTCGCCTTTGGCTTGCTCTTGGTGGTTCTGTTGGGTTTACTCGCTGTATAGTCATGAGGTTTCGGCCTCGAATTGTGAAGGGCCTAGAGATAATCGGCGATTATGATTGGCGCTATACAAATAAAGATTGAATTGAAAGCAGTAATCTGATAGTGTACATATAAACTGACCGTAAGGTCTGCCGTGCATGACCTTATTAATAGCAGAATTAAAACCTGATGGCCTGATATCAATGAACAATATCTTTAGTAGAAATTCACAGGAAGTACTGCTTTATTAAACTACTGCAAAGGTGCTTTGAGTTAAAACTAATGAGCTGCATAGGTTTGTTTGTGCACCAGCAAAAAGCTACTCATGTCTCATCAATTCTCTAAGCTGAACACATTGCAGTTTTAAAGCTGTAAACAAACGCATTTTTCCTTCAGCAGCTTATACTGGCTCATTTACAATAGTGTGTGTCCAAAGAAGTTTATTTTACCAATTGCATTTAGCATGACAGAGTAAATAATACATTTGTAGTGCCTTCATATGACTCCCTAACGGATGCAGCAGAATATGAGTGCTGATGTACAAAAGGACTCTATAAAAAGTATGGCCTTGTGTCTTTTCAATCATTTAAAGCCTTAATAGTGACTTTCTTTTTCTTGGATCATATGTACTCTGTAGATGAGGATCATTGACTCAAAACAAACAGGCTATGGTGGATAAATCCAATTTACAACCTGCTGGTTTAGATTGTGCTTTAGAGGAAAGCCTTGTGCTGGTGGTAAATGTTTTAATAGTGCTGGAATATAAAACGAGTAAAAAGTTTAATACTACATCGCTGTACTTTATCATTTAAACCACAAACATATTGTTTATTTAATAATATTGTGGGATAGGTGATGGAGAGCTGGTTAATAACTGTGGAATCCCTTGTTTATACAGTATGCTATGAGTGCTTCTGATTCCAATCATTTCTGAACTTCCCCTCTATAACGGCTACTCAAAATACCCAGATCAAGCTTGCTGCAGCTGATGTGCAAGCAATCTTTAATGTTTTAACAGGCACTTTTAAGATCATTTGTGTTTTTGGCTAGCTCCACCAGTTAACATCTGAAAAGCTCGAGGCCATGCCATATTTACTTTCTGTGCTGAAATCAAATTGTTTGGACACTCGAGGGGGAAAGCACAACAATAAAGCTACACATCACAGCTGCCACACTTAAGCCTGGAGGCCAACAGTAACCAAGGCGGTACCTGCTAAGACACACACAAACAACTCAGAGACTAGGTGTCGATAGACCATCTCGCCAGAGGCATAGCGCTTTGTGTGTCTGTGTGTCTATGTGTGTAACCCAACAGCACAATTCCCCGCAGTCACAATTACACACAAACCAAAAAACATGCATAAAATTACACACATTCATCTACATGCAGGCACTATGGCTGTGAAGCCACACCTGAGCAATTTGCTGTCTGATAACTATCCAAAACACTTTTAGGTGACAGATGATTATAGCTAGATAAATATTTTTTTGTTGTTGTTCCCTTAACCAAACCGTTAACAACAGAACAAACAAAGTGAAAATGCAGACTTACCTATTGCACCGTCATTGGATGAAAAGAATGACGTAAAACATGAAAGAAAAAAACAAAGAAGCATGTTAGAAATTGGTATACTGCTGCTGTTGTGAGGTGCAAACACACAAGTCCAGTAAATATTCACAAAAGAAATAAAAGAATGTGTTTACCTATAATAGTACCACCTGGAATGGAGGTTTAAATTTTTTCTTTCTTTGATCTTCATTTTAACACCAATCTAGGACATTCATATTGTGCACGCCTCCTTCAAGGCTCCACAGACCTCTGATTCAGTCAAATAGCATGAGTCCAATTTTGGAAGTCTAAAGCACAAAGTAAATAATGTAAAGTCTGTGATCATTGGGATATGGCCAGGTCAGGTTTGGTATCCAGTGCATCGTCCAAACAGGTGGAGTTTATCTACTCAATTATCAGTGGGAGTGTTTTTTTGCATAATACACAATAAACCAATCAGAGTTCTGTCTGCCATTCCCTTAAACACACCACAGCATGATGGAATTGTCTCCATCATCATTAAATAAGTCATCCTGGTTTGATATACTGTACTTTCATCCTTGCCTACTTCTCAGTTCTCCATGAGGTCCTTTGACTATGTGACTGAAGAATAAATGTACCTACTGTGGATGCAGTGACAAATAACTGAGTGACTCAGAGAAGGGGGTGGGACACCTCCTAATGGCATGGAAGAGAAAATACTGTATTTTTTTTTGCTTACATAAATTCAGGTGTTGAATATTTTGTCTTTTAAGCAAAGGGTCCAAAATCTTCAGCATTTGTTCTGGCACTCCCAACTAAGTGCATACTCACACTACGGTCATTGCAGTATGTACACTTCTATATGGCCACACATATGAGATATCGGTCATTGGTCTCTTTTTCTGCCAAAGACTAGGTTTTTGTCAGTCACTGGGGCAGCTGTGTTTCTGTGTGGAATATCTGTCTAATTTAACACCAACATGGTCGCAGTGGCACGGGCACGTGGTGGAAAGCGGGCATTTTCACTGAGGCAAAATAGGAATGCACCATCCACTTCCAACAATAAACCCTGTGGTAGATAGGGTCCCATATCTCACAATGATCATAATTCTACGAAGTGTCTTAAAATTGGAGCACTAGTTTTTCTATCATCGTGCTGACAGACAAACCAACAACCAAACAAAAAACACATTATCTTACTTTATTGGTAGAAGCAATAATCATCTCCTCAAAACACAGTTAGTGAACTTGTGTGACTTAAATATTAATTTAATAATTTAAGTCACAATAATAAAAGCACAGAACCTTTATTTCCAGTGGTGGTAAGATTCATAGAGTAAAAGCGCACACAACTAGATGCATAGAGCAATAAACAATGAGCAATTAAAAGATTAAAGTCAAAGACAGTTACAATTAAAATATTAGCAATTAAACCTCAGAAGTGTCTCAGTAGTAATGAGATCAATTTAAAGTTTTGTTAGTGTGGACCATTGTAGCACAAAGCCATTGTTGGAAGACTGGGAAAAATGGCTACCAGCATTCTAGAAAGTAGGGCTAAGAAAGGAGAGAACTTTTTAAAAATAGCTTTATTGATAAATTAGACAAACCTAATATCCTTTTCACAGTGCTGCCAGGCAGTCTTTCTTATATAGTAGCCAGTTTGTTCAAAACTCTACAATCTTCGTGTTGACATACATGCAAAGATTTCGAAGTTGCAGTCAAAAATCAACCCAACTTTCATCAAACGCTACAATTAAACTGGCTAAAATGAGGGCTGTTCCAGGAAAGGAAGACCAAGAGCTCCCTCTGCTGCAGAGGACAGGTTTATTAGAATTAGCAGTGTCAGAAGGGACAGTTGAAAGACAGTTTCATCATAGCATTTACAGTTTTGGTAGCTGCACTTAGAAACACATTCAAGATTCTTTTTTATTTTTTTGGACTAACTGATCATTTCTTATAACAATGGACTGTTTATTGCCATAACATGGATTTGTACAGCTGTTACCGAAGCCCTAGTAGGATGATTGACTCTGTACCCACTCTTCTGCTACACAAAAAAAGCTATGGTCTAAAACACATTAAGAAGGTAAAAAATGGCACAAATTGAGAACTGCTCTAGGTGACAATATTGTAAATCTGATGAGAGAATGTGCAGAGTAGTATAAGTAAGTACTACTTTGAACAATCTAAAATATAAAACATGTTCTTGATCACTTTGGATGTCTTCAGTATTAATGTGCAATGTTCACAATAATAAAAAATAAAAAAATACTACTGAAAGAGAAGGTGTCTCCAAAGTTTTGACTGGTAGTGCATACTGTATTTGTGCTTGCCTTTAGGAAATGTTTCGTTATTCAAATACCTTTGCTGAAAAAGTGACTAACTCAGTCAGCTTTAAAATCTGAGTCAGGAAAATCAGTCTGGAGATTCTGATCTCTTTCCTCCCTTCATGGCGGTTCTTGATGGTGGATGATGTGTGAGAAATGTTAATAAGACACACCAGCCATGTTTACACACATACAGGGCCACTGACTGTGGCACCTGTAAAATAAAAGTAGTGATTTGGAAAATCAGATTTGGACATACCAAATATGAACACTGCTGCAAGTGCACATAGGAATATACTGGCTTGGCAAAAAGGAAACCCTTGGGAAGTAACCCTTCAGTCTGACAACACTTAAAACAAAAAGCAGTCATTAAATGTGTCATTATTCTTCTAGAAAGCAGCAGCTGCCAAGGAATAAGTTAGATACCACACCAATCTGGTAAACAAAGGGATCCCACAGGAATCATGGGAAGGTGAGTTCCAGTTTGTCTTTCATGAAAAACTCATCTGAAAAAATTTTGGTTTGGCAAGCAGCATAGTGGGAGCCATATGTTTATGCCACATTCACAAACACACATCCACAAAAAACAGGCAGACATAATGACAAAAACTACTTTTGCTCTCCCACTCGGTCTCTCTCATTTTATGAGAACACAGGCAGAGTCAGAGTGGGCTGGTATTGGCTGTTTCCATCTAAATGTCAGAGCTTTCACCATGAAAAGTTGCAGTAATAAAAGTACAAACAAATAAAAGTAAGGGGTCACAAACATTTCCATTTTTATTTTTCTGTGTGTTTTTGCACCAAGCTAGTTTTGATATTAGTGCAAATGCCAGTCGTTTACAGTATAGATTGGTTGAAGTGTAATCAGCTGAAGATCATTAACAGACCACTTGAAGTATATGAAATGTCAACCTGACTGTATTGCATTTTAGTTCAGTTAGTGCACGTGTAAGAGTGTGTATGCATCCTTAATTACTGTTGTTCAAATTAAAGGCAGGTCAATACTGCATTGTTGAGGTCATTTCCAATGTCTACATTTTAAAGTGAACAATGAAAATTCAATACTCTCTTTTCAGTTAATTACAAAACAAAACTAGAAAACACTTGAAGAGCGCAGACCTCCGCCAAGGCGGCTCATTTCCCCATCTAAACATTTTTAGGTCCTATGTGCACAGGGAAGATTTTAGTACTGCAACGGTCCACATGTTGAAATACTACTACAGTATATTTAGCTCACAAAATAGTGGTGTAAGATATTTTTAGGCAAGTAAGATTAAAATTAAAATCTGTGGTGGATTTATCAAGATGTAGCCTATGTAGAGACTTGATCTGATGACTTCTGACATGCATGGAGACAGTGTCTGCGTGAGTGAGGTGGGTGCGTGAGAGTGAGGGCCACACATTGCACTTTTAACTTCACTGTGTAAATTCTTACTCATGCAGTCACAGCATCATGAATGAGTCAGACGTGCGTCTGTAGCTGCATCGTGGTGCCATGTAAAAATGTCTTTTTCATACATTTACTTTTCGAATTGTAATGGATGCTCTGGACGTTCACTTCCTTCATAAAATCATAAAAATCCTTCAGCGTTAGATCATAAACCAAGCTGTCAGTCAGTTTCTTCCATGGTTTTTCCTCCATCATGGTACTTTAGTGTTATGTCCCACCCCTTCTTGATTTTGATTGGTTGGCAAGTGAGCAGTGACAACTGAGCCAGCATGGCCAGCACCTCTGATTGGTCAGCGCAAAAAACACTATGCGCTGAGATGGTGATTCAGATCACCACCAAAATCTAACCACTTGTTCATTATTCCATTTCTGACATTTCCTGAAAATTCCATCAAGATCTGATCAGAACTTTTTGAATTATGTTGCCAAAAGACAGACAGACAAAGTGAATATTTAGTCCTAAAAATTTGAACTCAGCAGAGAGAACTGCGTAAGTGCACATTTTTAAATTCTGGCAAATTTCCTGATTTCAGCATCTGTAGCTTTCATACTACAAGATAAGATATATATTATTATCAAACTCATTATCATGAAACTTTAATAACATATTTAATGTATACATGAACATGTGGATATTAGGGGATACTAGGGATTTATCCCATTGTATAAAAGTTGTTTTTTACTAAGTTTGAGCCTGCAAGTCAGTCTGTTTCCACAGTTTTAATGGAAGGTTCTGGCTAAATAAATCTCATAATGGAACCAGGTGAATAGCGGCAGCCAAAGTGTTGCCGTGTCTGCCTGTATTGGCAGGGATGAGCCAGTTTTATCTGTCGGTTCCAGATAAAAGAAGCTCCCAGTATTGATCAGCTGCATCCCAGCTCACCTTATTATCCACCTCAAAATCCATGAGAAAGTCACTGGGAACATGCCAATGGCTGGTACTTTCAAGGTTATACACTCACCTACACACACACACACACACACACACACACACCTGACCAAAGGCAGACAGAGAGAAGGGGGAGGTTTAAAGAGATGGACCTTATTCCACTGGGCCTCTGGGTGTGTGGCTCATTAAAATGTGATTGAAGCTGCAGCTCAGAGGCTGACTCAGCTGAGTTTAATTAGCTGTCAAACAATTCTTGTGTCACTGTCAAACATGAATACACACACACCATCATTTTGACACACACATCCAGTTACCATCACCAACTGAAGTACAACGTTGGCATAATCAGTCTCCTTTTCTTCATCTTAGAGACATGAGTTGTCATTTGCCTTCATTATTCTTCCCTTGTCCTCCCTCTGACTACTGTGTGATCACTACCAATGTCAACACATACAACATGTCTGTATTGTCACTATATAGAAATTGTCAATGCAAAAGTGAGAGGGAGGAGAGGTGTGACGGAGTGAAGAAAATGGAAGGTGAATCTCTCACTTTGGCTATTATTAAGTGGGAGGGTTTCAGTCACAAGGAAACATGAACCACAGAAACGTAGCATAGACGACATCCACACAAAGCTGAATAACCATTTCTGTGTGTTGTATTTCTTTCTTTAGATGCAACGGTGATGCTCTTGTGATGTTAAAGGGGACAAATCTGGCAGTTCTATTGCTTGATTTTGAGGTGTGTGAAGATGAAAGTTTTGAAAATTAATGTGTGTGAGTACAGTAGCACCTAATATTCATGGATATGCATGGTTTTTTTTTGGCCTTTTGTGAAAGGTATCCCTCTGAAATTAAAAGCGGAACTTATTTTCCCTCATATTGAACAACAGCTGCTCTCACTTTGATATGATGAAGAATATGAATATATTTCAAACTGTTGCTTTTAATTCGCATTTTAGGAAAGACAGCACACAAAATTTGAGTTGGCAAGAGTGGGTTGGATCTAAAATTAAAGCAATGCATTTTTTTTTTTGGTAAGCTTCCTCATATATACCAAACTGAGACTTTTATCCACTCCATGATACAATTGCACACTTTAGGAAAACATTTTGAGTGAGATAATTTAAATGGCATGTTGGTGCACTCCATGCACACTGCTTTGAGTCCACAGGGAGTACATTTATGCAAAGCCACCATCTTGCTCTTTGGGTCTACCAGATCTCTTCCTGTCCGTTTCCCCCAGTTTCTGAGTTCCGATGGTGAAGGACACTGCACCGACACCTTGACTTTCTTCAGAATTTGTGTAGGAAAGACCTACATTTTTACATGTTATGATGGTCTGTCTCTCCACTTTTTGTTCCTTTTTCTTTCCATTTTTAAACACATTACTTTTTGCGGTACAATACTGTTCAAATAATGCTCACGAGGGCATGGTACCACAGTGTGTTCCAATACTGGTTTTAAAGACAGAGGGGGTTTTAATTAATCAAACAAACTTGGGACTTAGCAATTAGTAGCACCAACATTCAAGGTTTGACCAACCTCCATTGGTGCAGAACAGCAAGTTATTAACCCATGTCTTGTTCCCTGAAAACCACCTTCTTGTATAATTCCGAAATGTACATTATTTTTCAGTTTTGGGTAACCTTAACTTTTTTTTAACCTCTGGCAGGTCAGCACTTACCTTTGTACCATTTCAAGCTATTTATTGAACTTGAACTGCTTGAATTTAAATTAAAACAATCTGCATTTGATTGTATTATGTGTTTAAGATTCCTGACATTTAAAATATGTCTCTGTGAACAAATGTTTGCATGGCCTTAATGTTTTCTCTTATCTTGGTAAGAGTGTACTTGACCACTTGTAAAATTTTATCTTATCTGGAGTAACAGCAAAGATAAGAAAAATTGTTGAATCCAACAAATCAATGGGTACTGGGAAAATAATAAACTGAACATCAGCAATGAAGTGTTTAATTACTTTCTGTGATGATTTTGGTACTTAATGACCATGTCCTGTTGCTCTTAATAAATTATCATGAGATTTTGTTTAAACACTTAAAAACACTTAAAATCAAAGCATTCATGCTTTTAAATAATCTGGTCAACAGCTCAATTGGATTTGTCAGAGGAAAAGTGAACAAGCAGACCTTTATGGCATCTTACTGCTGTTGACATCAATGATCACCCAAAAATTTAAATTTAATTTGGTTTTAATTTGATATATTATGTAGTTTGGGTAAATTTTGACACAATTACTTGTAGGTCACAAATAATGAGATTGTATTGAGACTCTATATAATTCAGGCTGCCTCTCTTCAAGTGTTAAGTGGGTGTCATCTAAAAAAGCACAACTGCCTTAATAATTATTACCTAATAAATAACTAATCATAATATACATTTTTCAATTTTCCTCTCCAGTGTAGCAAGTCAACTGCAAGTTACATGTATTCCATTGCTAAAATGCTGTTAAATGTTGAACATCAACAAATGACTTTTGATTGTGGTTTCTTCAGAACCTTTATATAAAGGTTCAGTAGATAAAACAAATAAGTTCCAAGGGATAAAAACACCATCTGGCTTCGATCTGGTGTCTCATGTCTCTCTCGGGTTTGAAAGTCAGCCTAAAACAGGACATTCGGCCAGCTGTTACACTCACAACGCTGTGACATCTGACTGGAGAGGAAAGTTGGCAGTGATGAATTACAGTTAAACTTTACCATCTTTATCCTGATCTGTACAAGTCTACTGGGTTAAAGTAGAACACTCCAATACTTTTTATCCAATTGACTTAGTTTTGACCTTCAGCCTAGAGCAGAAATTACCACTCACCCCACTTTGACATAAAAAACACAGAGGCCAACAGAAAATTGGATTCTACTCTATGGAAAGTTGACAGCAAGTATATGAAGCTGACCTTAGTGCTGAAATTTGGAGAACCTCACATTCCTCCTGTTGCAGTAACAAACAGCACCTAATATAACCAGTTATGTGTAGAAAGAACCGTCAAAGCTGTCCTCTGGTACCGTCACTATCATTTAGTCTGCTATCTGCAGAGAAGCTGATACCGTCTGAGTACACTACCCCAAGGGATGCTGGTTTAACTGTCCCCACACGCATACACTTTACATGATTTTACATGCAGAATTCATTCTGACCCTCCAGCCATACACAAGCATTACACAAAATTCCCAAGAGTTTGTGGTCATAAACAATGCTACAGCAGGGAGCTATAGTATGTAGCTTAAACTACAAAATGATACAGTAGGGAATATTAAAGAGAACTAAAAGCTGCAAGGAACACATCAGCCAGTCTTTCCCTGTCCTCATCTTCATCCTTTGTCCCCTTCCCTCTCTATTTCTTTCTCCTTTTCTCTCCTGAGCATCGTAGGAGCTGCAGCAGCAGAAACCTACTGAATTATTGAAGCAGACGTGTCTCAAACCCACAAACACTCACACACAAACATTAACTGTATCCGTGCCCTCAGGGGAAAAATGAAATAATGACCAGTTCAATCTGACATGGTTTTAGAGGCCATAAACATCAGAGAGTGTGAGGAGAGGGAGGTTGACACTGATCGAAGGGAAGACTGAGGAGCTGCGAGAAAGAGAAACAGGCCATCATTTTCTTCATACAGTTACACTCTGGGTTCAACAGGCTACTTTCACATGTGATCGGTGAAGGAGAGCCTGCCCATAAATAAAATCCATTACATAATTGATTAGAGTGCCTCCAATACACAATATGTAGCCATTGATTTATTACCTAGATAAGCTGTAATTTAAATGCTGCTCATATGATCTTCTGCATCATCTAACGTGATGGGAAAACAATGTGTCCGCCATCTCTGTAACAAATACTGTGATTACATGTAACAAACAGAGGCAGCTGCATTCAGTCAATCATTGCACGAAGACTGCCTTATAAATCACAATAAAAACTAGCTGCAAACAAAGTCAGAGATGTGCTATCTTTTAGGGTCATACTCTGAAACATAAAGCTTTAAAGAAGGAGAAGTGATGAATCAAAGAGCAGAGAGCAGGTATAATAAACACAAGACCTCACACTCCCAAAGCAACACATCCACTCTGCCAACAGGGGCTTTCTATTTGGCTGAGTAACAAGCAGGAAAATAATGTTGTTATGGCTCATCTCCACTCATGAAGTCAACTTATAAAACAGATTACTCGACAACAAATCAAACACCGACATATGGAGAGATGCAGAAGGAGCCAAACCCTGAGGAAGAAACATCTGATCACGCACTAGAGCATTGATGGCAATGGCAACAGAGACACACACCAACACGAATGCAAGTATTCAGACAAGCACGTCTATATTTTCAGCCTGACATATAGCATGGCCACAAAACCATATGCATGATGTATAATGTACATGTAACTGGACTTTTTTTCATAGAAGCTTAGAAACTGAATAAAAACACAGTTTCTCCTGCCTTTCCTTCAAAGCATCTGCATTATTGAAAGCACATCAACTGTATGTTGACATAGAGCAAGTCCTGTTATTACAGCCCAGTAGATTTTCTTAAACAACAGCAGATCTGTGAAATGAAAAGAGCAGAGGCCAACCAATAATGAATTTTTAAAGGTGGGCATAATAATGATATTTTGGAGTCGAAAATAATTCTTCGTATGATATTATTGTCATCTTCCCCTGTCCCTGAAAAAAATGATGGAAATTAACAGTTAAACTTATCATGAAACTGAGTAGTTAATCAATAAATCTGTAACTGAAGATCAATGTGGCTTTTAAAAAATAGCTGTGACAATGTTTTGAGCTTCAAAGTCAGCATTTGTATGTCATCAGCCAGAAATCAAACCAGGTTCTCAATGACCCATCCCCATATTGATTTGTTAAACATCTCGTTTGTGCTGATTAATCAGCAATTCATCAATCTGGATTATTAATCCATTAATTAAATTGATTACTAAGAAATTAAATTAAACTGGAGTTTAATTTTGAATGAATGCAAACAACAATTATTTAATTAAGAAATGTTTAATCCAAGATATGACATTTTCACAAATGTCTATGTTTTGTAGGCTTTAATGATAAAAAAAAATTAGTTGAGAGTGGTTGACAAAATATTAAGTAATAATTCAGTTAGACTGAAAATCTCAATAAGCAGGTCCACAGGGGTGCCGCATATCAAATGGTGAGTGAATTTGCAAAATAATGTGTTTCTCATATGTAGCCCTACTGCATGTTATCGCTATTTTATGTTATAAATATATGCAGCAATTAAACTGTAATTTAAAGAATAATGTAGTCTAATAAGTATTATCAGAACATACTATGTCCATGTGAAGAGAAACTGAATGTTGTTGCATTATAACAGTGACTACATTTAAGTCCAAAGTATTCATACCCATACTAATTTTTACAATATTATGAATTATTTTTGTGAGTAACAGATTTATTTTGGTTGAAGTGATATACAAAAGTACGAGTAAAGAAGGACTGCAAAAAACATTTCATGGGATACAATCTGGTATTTTACTTCAATGATTTATGAAAAATGCCAGGTCCAGAATTATTCATACACTTAGTAGTACGCTGCAAAGTGATCACAGCCTCCATATTATTCCTGTACTTTTTTACAGGGTTTCTGCATGTCCGTCTGCGTAGCCCATTCTTTTGCAAAGGGCTATAGGCCTTTGAGACTGCAGGAGTGCCCAGCCATCGCATACATCTTTAGCACTCTCCACAAATTCACAAATAGATTTAAGTCTGAACTCTTAATTTGTCAATCTACGTAGAACATTTACATCATTCTTCAGAAACCATATCTTAACCAACTGTGCAGACTGATTTGGATCATTGTCTTGCTGGTATGTTCAAAGCTGCCCAAGGCCAAGCTTTTTAGCTGACACGTTTTCCTTCAGGGTGTTCTTTTCTTATAATGACATCCACTTTGATCACACATCACCAGTAAGGCTCGCCTGAAGAAATTGGGTGGCACTTAAACTAAAATATCAAGCCATATGAGACACCTCAATGGATGTTGCACAAAGGGTTTCCGTGGATGTTAACCCAAGCCCGTAAAAAGTCATTTAGCTTTTGCAAAATCTCATCTGCGCAAAGAGTTGAGTTTCTAGTCTTCAATTCTATTTTAGGACGACACAAACTTGAGCTTTTTGTGTCGAGGGATGTGGCTTTTATTTGGATAAAAAAAGTTGAATGAACCCAAAGAACACAGTCCTGACAATTGAGCATGGTAGTGGGAGTGTGATGCTTTGGAGATGTTTCTTATTCAGAGGGACCTGCAACCTTGTAAAAGTCATTATGAAAAGAATGATGCATTAAGATCTTGGGGAAAAATATCAGTCCGGAGAAAAAACTAGGTCTTGTCCAGCTTTG
Source organism: Pseudamia nigra (assembly GCA_029823295.1). Taxonomy (NCBI): domain Eukaryota; kingdom Metazoa; phylum Chordata; class Actinopteri; order Kurtiformes; family Apogonidae; genus Pseudamia; species Pseudamia nigra. The sequence goes on along the minus strand of JAQQAE010004956.1, from coordinate 5,539 downwards.
GACGTACCATCAAGAGTCTACAGCAAACTACTAAGCAAGTCAAAAAATGTTACCGGTACTTGGAAAATTGTGTAAATGTTCTCAACTGAACAACCCAGAGTCCGGACTTAAATCCAACTGACAATAATGGGATGGGGCTTAAAACCCATGCAATGGCAGGGAACCCCTCTGACCTCACAGACCTGGGGGTCTGTTTCAAAAAAAGCATGGGCTAAAATTAAATAAAGAAGCCTGCAAACACCTTGCAATTAAGTATAGGAATCATTTGGAGGCTGTGAACAATTTGCAACTGTTTACTTGGAAAGGGTATGAAAACTGATTGAATACCATGAAATGTTTTTGCAGTTACTTACAGCCTGTTGTATTGTTTGTATACACTTTAATCAGTCTCTCGCAAAAACAATACAAAATATTACAAAACTGGTACTTAACTATATATACTTAAAACTCAATTCTAAATATTGATCAAAAATAGACAGAAATCGTAGTGGTATACAGCAGGTATTTTCCAGTCCAGTTGCAGTTTTTTGGTCTTGGTTAACATTTACACAAAAGAACCAAATCAGACGGCATGTCGTCAAAAGATTCAACAGCTTAGTGAGAAAGCTACATATCAGTGCCAAAAAGACCAACAGAGGCACAATCCCCTCAGAGACAAAAAGAGAGAAAGTGGAGTTTGGAGAGGCTGAGTGGAACACATACACACACATGTTCTGTTGCTGATGGAGTCCAAACTTTTCCCATTCCTCTATCCTCTATCTGTCGGTTTTGCTCACAGTTTGATGGTTTTACATTAAAGCTCGTCCTCTTCCTCTCTTTTCTCACCATCTGTAGTCTTTCCATTTCCTCTGTCTTATCGCCAGCCTAAAATTACACTGGCAATCCTTGAGCTCTTTCATTTTGTCCACCTGGCTTTTTACACACTCACATGCTCCCATTTTTTACAACCTACTTATACTGGTCGTAGGGGACAGTGACCTTTGTGTAGCCTCTAGCTGAACTGCCCTCCCCCCTTGTGTGTGTCCTTGTGTCCATGTGTGTATGTGTCTTCCTGTCTTTTCACACACTTATTGATTGTACAAAAGGCTCCAATCAGGGTTACCAGACCCTGCAAATTTACTGATCGATCTCTCCAAGAGCCTCAGGGTAGACATGTGATCCTGTGTGTCTACATGTTTGCTTGTGCATTTACGCACGAACAGCACCTAGTCTAAAACATGCATTTTTTTTCCACCATGACATTTGAACAGCTATGTGGCACAGACATATACCATCCTCACAGCTAAGAACATCCAAAACTTGTCCCTCACTGCACACACAACAAGAGCTCCAGCAGAGATTACAATCAGCATATTCTCATTTGAAATCAATAGCTCAAAGTGAGAAACATACATGCAGGGAGTGAGCATGGAAAAAGACAGGGATCAAAGAGCAAAAAGAGCAAAAGCATCCATGGGCGGTTTATTTTGAAGGGCACTGTTTCATCCGGAATTAGTTGAGTATAGTAGAAGAGAGGAAAGAGTCTGGAGAATAGAAACGAGAAAAGGTATAAAGCGGAGGTGGAGAGGAAGTTTAAGAGGAGAAAGAGAAATGTTGGATGGACGAATCATGAAGTAGGAAAGAATGACAGACTGAAATACTGTATGTGTACTGAAAAGCATTCATTCAGAGCGTTTATACAGTACATGTGTTTGTGAGGGAGGTGAAGGTGACTCCAGGGCTGGGATTGTCTAAGCTGCTTCTTTAAACTGCACCCAGCCCCTCCCCTTGAATCAGAATTCATAGACAACAGGGCAGGAGATATACCACGAGACAAGCCTATAATTTGGCTGTGGTGGGAAGCTCCCAGGTGTGAATGTGTTCACGTTGAGGCAGGCTGAAATGCTTGTGCATGATCAGCACAATCCTTCCATCTATAAATGCAAAGGGAACGCAAGCAGACCCACCAGCTTTGGACCAGAAATAATAGCGTCAATGCAGATGCCTCCATGCCTTGAAAACATATCTCAAAAAATGTTACACACACACATATGCACATTCCCTCCTTGTGTTTTGATGAGGAGAGACAGCAGGGGTCTGTGACTGGCAGCCCCACAGAGACTGTCGTCACAAAAAAGGAAATACTGTTGATAAAAGATGACAACACTTAATTCTCACTACAAGGCTGAGCTGAGACAGGCTTCACAATAGCACAATTTAACCATACTACCACATACATGATTTGTAACTTCCCACAGTTTCCAAAATTGCCACCAGGTGAGTCGACAGCTGGAAACAGCAAGCTTTGACACTGTTTTTATGAGAAATATGCCACACTCACATCTATTGTCTCCTCACAAATAAGATTTCACTGAAATGTTTGCAGTAACAGTTAAGGACGACAGGATATCAGTGAGAAATAACGGCAGGGGAAGAAAAACATGGACAAGAAAAGCATCTTTTAGGAGACATGAACAATAGGCTCAGAAGGGTGAAACAACTTCTGCCTCTATTGAGAATAAAAGTGTGCCTACCTGAGAGCAATGGATATTCTGCTGTCATTATTTACAGACTGTGAGTCTGACAGACAGACAGGGGAGGGATACAAGACAGGACGAGATACAACAAAATGAGAAGGAATGAATATAAATGATGCATGTTTTCTAAACATAAGCAGCACACTGTCAGAAAATTACATTCTATCAAAATGACACTGTGTCAGATACAAAAAATTACACTACTGTATATAAATCTGTATTCAGATTACATAGGTTGATTGCAAAGGTAAAAGGCTCCAACATGCGCTTAAGTCTACCTGAATATAATTCTGGTCCTGCTTAGACAGTTTTGAATTAATGTTTGCTATCATATATGTATAGAGTTTTAATACCCTGCATTAAAAACATTAAAATAAGACCAATAAAGGCTAAATATCAACACACAGCTGAGATCTCACAGATATTTTATCTCCAGTGATAGTTTCCTCTTTCCACTTTTTCTTCTCTGCACACACATTTATACTCACACAGAACTAATGCATTAACTTAGCTCAGAGCAAACTATCAAATAATTTCTTTGTGCAACTTAAATCCATTAATAATAGGGTGGCTCTGGCAGGAACAATAGCATTTGCTACAGCAACAGCACCACAAGGAGCTTCTCAAATTATCATCATTATAACTGGTCTCCAGACTGACTGTTTTGTCTTTCAATGCACATATCAATTGCTAAAATAAATGTGTTTCAAATTATCATACATATTACCTCTAATCATCACCGAGTCTCTGTGTAATTTAGCTTTGACATGTAAGGTGAATGAGGTGAAGTAATTAGACATACTTTGGTGAAGGATCATAATTAGCTTAAATTGGGCCTATTAAGAACACCTCAGGAAAACATGCCCCACATTCTTTAAAAAAAAAAAGACAGAGCTTATCTTTCTGCATGAATGTACTTAATGATCATCCTCTCATCAGCGCAATCTCTTGTGTTTGACGAAAGACTCAGCGCCATAGAGTGTATAGGCATGAAAGCCTGAACACTGGCTGAAATCAGCATCCATGCTCCGTAGCTCCAGCTCTGTATGCTGCTGTAACCAGATTTGGATTGCTTATCAAGGTCCTCTATTCTCATACTGCTGCTTTTAACACAGTTCCAGCTGGACCCCTCAGATTCACTTTTGTCCTGACCACAATACTGTGATGTAGCCAGTAACAAGAGCCAGCTGCAGGCTTACAATCAAAATGACCCAGTCTGAAACAGAAATGTAGTTGACCGGTATATTAATCATGACTATACTTTAAATGCAAAAAGAAATGTAAATTGATGCCGAAAACACAACTGCTTTGATTGAATGAAAACATTGAAGACATACAGTACTAGCCACAATTAGTTGCTTATAAACCTATGCCTGTGTAATCTACTGGCCCATTTTAGGATTAGATTTAGGGACAGGGGACACAATTGGGTTAATGGATGCCAAATTATTAATGTAATATGTATGAAAAAGAGTTAACTTTAAAACAGACACAGCTACAGTATTTGGAGACAAGCAATAATTGCAGTAAATGTAATTGACTAATTGATACCTAATGTGTTCCTAATGTGTATCTAATGTGTGACCCTGGAATGTCGCTGTATAACACCTCTTCTAGAATATCCTTAATGAGTTATTCAGAACATCACCTGGCAAAAGTCTAAATCTAAATCGAATCAGATTTTCCTGTGTTCTGAAGAAAACTCACCTGAACTTTGACTATTAAACTATAGCACCAGCCAACAAATGGACACTCATACATAATGCAGGAGGAAGCAAGTGGCTCATCAACAGGGATGCAGAGTGAAACATGGCAGACAGAGGAGAACAGCAGAGAGAAGGAGTTATGAGTGAGGGCATAAGGAGAGGGAGGAGGGGAGATGGAGAAGGCTACGGCTGAGGAAACACAGGGTCACTTGCTGCTCCAGAGACAGAGGAAGATAGAGGAGAAAGACGGATGTACTAAAGAAAAATGTAGAGTTCATGACTGATTTAAAAGTGTGGGGGCCAGGGTTAAGACTGATTGAGTGACAACAGAGACATGAAGGAATGGTAAGAAGAGCTGCTGCACTTCACGTATTCAGTAACCACACGGTGGGCAATAACTCAGCAAATAATGTTCAGGGTTTCCCCCAGAAAAATGGTTGAGCCTGGTGGAAGGGTGGTCCGGTGGCCCACCAGTGGCCAAGCATGTTTTTTGTGAATTAAGAGGGTGCTAAAATGTTTTTAAGAGTCAGTTGTAAAAATTGCAATCCTATACTTGGCAATTTGATTGAATTATTTGTCATAGAACCTACATGCTAAGTGATAGCATTAATATCTAGCTTTTTTGTTTTTTTTTAGCCATTATTTTATTTAGCAGTCAGTCACTGTCAGTCTTTTTCTCTTTTCCTTTCATTATTTTCTTCAAAAGAAAATAATGAAAGCTCCTTAATTAATCAATTACTGTCACACCAGGACCAATCAGGTTATCACTTCAGGCATGTCATCAGACTGTTCACTTCCTTCTCTCTCGCTTGCTTTCTAAGTACTGCTGCAAAGCACTGCATCACGAGGATGATACTAGCATGTATAGCGAGGGGGGGTCATACTCCTCTGATAGTCATCCCTACGGTGCGACATCTGTGTAATAGCTAGTCTCCAGAGGAATGTCAACAGCTCTGTAGATGGCTAGGCTAATGGCTAAGGTAGCATTCACTGTCAACAGCTTGGCTCCTTGAGCACCAGTCCTTAACAGTCCTCTGGAAGGAAAGTAGACAAGGAGACTTAGTGGTGGAGTGAAGAAGTGCAGGAGTGTGTACAAAGGAAGAGGTTAGCTAAGAAGAAGTGGAACATTGAGACAACTGAAGAGAGTAAACAGGAGTACAGTGAGACGCAACGTTAGACAAAGGTAGCGGTGTCAAAGGGCGTATGATGACTTGTATGCTAGGTTGGACAGTAAGGAGGAAGAAAATGATTTATACAGGTTGGCACAGCAGAGAAATAGAGATGGGAAGGACGTGCAGCAAGTTAGGGTGATTAAGG
>JAQQAE010004955.1:0-18173 GCA_029823295.1 Pseudamia nigra | reverse complement strand
TTACAGCACACATTTGCTGTGGCATTGATTCAATAAGCTTCTGCAATGTCTCAACATTTATTTACGTCCAGAGTTGCTTTTATTTTTTGCCAAGATCTTGAAGTGATGATGGGAGAGTCAGACCACCATGCAAAGTCTTTTCCAGCACACGAAAGGAAATGCTTTCTATCATTTCATGATAGTTTCATCATAGTGTTTAATGATTTGTGTGAATGCACTTCGTACTGCATGAATGACCTTCATTTCTTAAAGTAATGATGGACTATCTTTTCTCTTAATGTAACTGAGTGTTTCTTGCCATAATTTGGATTTGTACAGTAGTTGTACGGAGTAGTACTAACAGGGCCACTGATTCTGTACCCACCCTTCCTCTGCACAAGACAACTGATGTTCTAAAGAAGTGGTTCTCAACTGGTCTGGCTTGGGAGCCACCATCACCCCTTAATGACAAGCCATGACCCAAAATCAAGGAAAATGTTCAACTACTCAAATTTATTGAATGAAAAGATCATGCACTTTAATGCTGAGGTAGTAGCATAGAATATCACAGAATGCCAACACAAAAACACAAGTTTAATGATAAACCAAAATGACCAGCAAGTAGCGATGCCAGAGAGGAAAATAATCCCTTTTACTCTCAATTAGCTGCATTTTAATTAAACCAAAACTCTTCACTTCAGTAACTTCAGCCTTTTATTAACAGAATTAACACTGCTTTCATGCACAAACATGAAATAAAAAAGTCCAACTACTGAGAAGTAGCTTCAAAAAGACAAAAGAATATGAAGCTTTAACTGAGTACCCACTCATTGAATATATAACAATGCCCTGTTAAAACTATTCAGGCAATTATTCAAACATTAATCATAAGGCTGACATACGTAATAATCAGAACATTTCAGTAACAGCCATACATGAAATAAAAAATGCAAGTACATACAAATATTTTCAAAAAACTCAAATCATGTAGCTTTAGTTGAGAATCCTCACTCTCTGAATCCAGCACTCACTTCAACCTTAGGTGTAACACTGACATCATAGACCTGAGTTAGCAGGAATTAATGGGAGAACTGGGCATGTTTTTGGTCCTGACAAGAGTCTCAAAGTCTGGAGCTATAAAAATATTGTGCCCCCTCCCCTGTACAGACACATTTAATGAATGTGTTCAAATGGTCAAATACATCAGCAAGGTAAATAATGCATGTGAGCTACACACTGTTACTAAACAGGTCTGCAAGAGGAGAATTGTTCTGGCCAAGAAAGGCTGCAGTTTCAGCTCGTAGTACATAAATATGGGACAGTACCTTTTCCCTTGAAAGTCAGTCTACTGCAATGGTGTGGAGCTTCTTTAAAATCATAATACGATGTGCCACCTGGTAAGACGTGCAGAGTGCCTGTTCCTGCTTTGAACACAACGAAGTAAGACAATCTGTGATGTCCTCAGGTGCTGAAGTTGTCTTCTGAAATACTCAACACATTTATCTTTGAGTGAATGGTGTTTTATTTCCAAATGCCACTTCAGTTCTGACGGCCTCATGATTTCATGTGCCGACACCTCGCTGCACAAAACACACTGAGGTCTTTTTCCTCCTTTTTCCTCAATATAAGAAAATCCATATCTCATACAGTCTTCATCGTGCCTGTGAAATGCTGAATTAGCATATGTAAACAAACTTTGCAGGTCTTCTTCTATGGTATGAAATGGCGGGTGTCCACTTCACATTACAGGGCATTATCACCACCTACTGTTAAGGATTGTGAATAGATGATTTTTTTTCTTAACTTTTTTTGTCCAGGCGAAAGACCCACAACCCACTGAAAATGGGTCCATGACCCACTTTTGGGTCCTGACCCACCAGTTGAAAATGACTGGTATAATGAACATTAAGAAGGCAAGAAATCGCACAAATTAACACCGTTCCAGGTGACTACCTTGTGAATCTGATGAGAAAATGTAAAAGGTTAGAATGAAAGCTAAATGTGTCTACTTTGGACAATCTAAAATATAAAACATGCTCTGGATTGTTGAACACTTTGTTTAGTACATTTTCATACGTTTTCTTTCATGGTTTGGATGTCTTCAGTATTAAAGTACAAAGTTGAAAATGATGAAAACGTTGTTGTAGTGTCCAAACTTTTGACTGGTAGGCTCTTGTTTTACATTTAACAAGCAAGTCACAGTATAAAGAAAACAATTAATGCATAAGATATTCCAGAAAGCTCTAAAATTGTTGCATTTTATTTTAAATGGAGAGCTATCTCTTTGATACCAGCATTTTATCCAAATTGTTTTTTAATGCATCATTGTAAAACCGGTCAATGTCAGGTTTAATTGACTGGCATTTGTGATTTCCAAGGGGTGTTATCAGTGTGCATGGAGCAACCAACTCGAGTCATGACACATGGATGTTCACTGGTGATAAATCAAACTCACCAAATTCTGAGTCATTCCTTGTCAATCAAGGTTTTATGTTACTGTTTGTTTTTTTTATGGGAAATACTACTCAAATCAAGGATTTATTTTGTTTTATCTGGCAATAATGAAATTCACTGTCACAAGTTTCAGTGGTGATTTTGAAGAGATTAAATGCGGGTTCTTTTTGAGCATTTAGAAACCATAACATGTTTGTGTATGAAGTGTACAGTCCTGTTATGAATGGTTCTACTGCTGAGTGAAGCTGAGTGATTATGTAACAGTCAGATCTTTGGCAAGGGCAAGCAGAGCATGAGCAGCAGTTATATATAGTATGTTATTCACACACATAGGGGCTGATAGGTAGATCATACAGTATTATTGTTTCTCAACTACAGGAGGAAAAACTCATCCTGGGGTCCTGCAGCCTGTCATACAGAGTGTGTTTTGTTGCATTCAGGGACTACTTGGTACTCCTACACAGACCAAAGCCAGTGGTCAACTTGAAGAATCACAGACATCTCCCTGTCATTGTATCAAACCGTCCCTGCCTCACCCCACTGCAGATAAGCAGTGGTGACTGGTTTTGCTGGATCAGCGGCAAGTGGAAAATAGGTTGAATCTGAGCAGAGCCAGACTGAACTGCCAGAGCAAACACCAGTCTGGGTCCCAAGATAACCTTCAGGAAGATTAACAATGTTTTATCAAATTGTCCTGACCTCTTCTGTGAGCTGTTGGTATGTCTTTTTTGGTACATCAACCTCAAACTTTTTGGTCAGTACCAAAAGAATAGCGAAGCCCAATACTATAATTCAATCAACATGGTGAAGTTTGGTTTTAGTTTATTTGCTTTTAACACAGACATCGAGGCTCGTTATTTTTAGTTTTTGCCCATTTTCACAGAAAAATATGTATATTTTAATACATGAGTTTCAAGTGAAGTTCATTTTAGTTAGATAATCCAGTGTCACACATTTCCCTCAAGTAGCTTCAAGTCATACACACATTACATGCTGTTAATTTGTCCAGAGTTTGTTTGTGGTATTTTGCTTCTGGCAGTGGAAACTCCCCCTATATGATCTAGGAGAAGCTGAAAATAAAAGGGATTTTTGTTTTCCTCTTATTTGGTTGATAGTGTTCAAAATGTCTTTCACTATATTTTTAAAGTATTGTTTCTGCTTTTTGTTTTGTTTGTAGTCTCTTACAGTACATTATATACAGCAGTATAGGTGCAGAATGTAGCCAAAAGCATGACGAGCAGCATTTCAGACACTTGTATATAGATATTATATGCAGACATGCACTATCCTACAGTACATGTGCTGTTTTGTGGTTTAAACTATGACTGTGAAACAAGCTCCTCATTCTGCATCACATCAGGTAAATAAAGTGCATCAATAAATGGATGCACTTTCACAGATGACTGTTATGTTAGTACATGAAATTAAAATTGTGTTGACAATGACCCAGGTTCTATATAGAGGCCTGCTACAATGAAGCAGTCATATTTCCACGCACAGTAGTATTCCCCTGTTATTCTGACATGAGATTCTAACATGTGAATCAGTGTTAATTTTGACAAGAAATTTTAATTTAGTTTTAGTCTTAGTCTTTTGACAAAAATTAATCTTAATTTTAGTCAAGATTTAGTCATTTGATCTGAAAATAATAAGCAATTTTAGTTGACTAAATCTATTACTGATTTAGTCAACTCAGTTTTGATTAAAATTTATATTTTTTCTAAATTAAACTTGTGGATATTAAAGGAAATTGCACCTGCTTTGTTGAATTTAACAGAACCTCTGCAATGTTCTGCTGGAATATTTTTGCTTTGTTTGCACTTGGTTCATCAGTGGACTTCTGCAGCTTCTTTAAAAATGTTTAAAGACTTATACTTTTACATTTAAATTGATTTTCAAGCAGTAAATACTAAAGAAGTTGGCAGTGAGGTGGTAAAATGTAACCTACAATTGTAGCACTTTTTCCTTGATAAAAATGTCATGTAATGATAGTTTCACATGACACTAATATAATAATATTGTAACATTTTTAACAACTAAAATTTTATAAAGTACAGTGGTCCCTCACTACATCGCGGTTCACCTTTCGCGATATACCGTGCTCTGACTGGTTTTCTTCTCATCCTGTCCCGCCTCTTCCATTTTTCAAGTGGCTCTTTTGTCATTCCCTGTATCTTTCCCTCCTTTTGATTTGATTTCATCACTGTCTATTTTTGTCTCATCTTTTATTCATTGACGAAAATGTCGGTAAATTTAGTCATAGATTTAGTCTCAATTATTGACTTAATTTTTAGTTTTTGTTTTGTTTTTGGTCGCAAAAAATATATTCTGAATGAAAACAAAATTTTTTCATCAATGAAAGTAACACTGATGTGAATGTTAATATTATGTCAATGAAAACAGTGACTATGTTTACAATAGTGTTCCACTATTATTCTGAAATTGACAATATTCTGAATTTGACAGGCGTCATGTAATCAGATTTCGGTCGGATATTCTGCATCAGGCTTCCGACATGTAGGATTAGTCAATAAATAGTCGACGACAGCATGAAACCAGGATACTGTGGGCATGGGACCAGTTAGCGAGTATGTTTGTAGCATGTCTGTGAGACAGATTACAGAGTCAACAGACAGAGTACAATGTCAATCTCCATGTGGTGAGTCAGTGTCATTGTCAGCCTGTCACTGCACCTGTGGGTCTGAAGAGTTCAGCCAATTAAGGAGCTGCATGCCACCACACTGCAGGCTCCTGTACAGCCAGAGGGAAGCACATGTGACTGTAGATGAAGCAGCGTGCTCAGCAGACTGTCCTCTATACAGTTACTCTATCTACCATGTACCCCTCCATCCATCCCTTTCTTCCTTCCTTCCCTGGATATTTTTTCTATGAGATTCTTTTTTACTCAGGTACTTATTTTTAGAAGTACCTGAGTCATTAGACTTATAAAGTAACAGTACATGTCTGTTTACTCTACCTGCCACTGGATATAATGAATAAATACTAATGAAGACTGTTTTTTTTTCTTCTTTTTCTTTCTCACAGGATCAAACACACCAACATCGTGTCTCTGGAGGAGATATTTGAGAGTAAATCACACCTCTACCTTGTCATGCAACTGTGAGTATTCACATATGTGGGTTTGTGTGTGGGTTGTTTTTTTTTTTTTTTTTGATACTCCCTACTTGTGTGATCTCCCACACATTCTGTGTCACATGCCATTAATTGCAGTAGTGGTGTTGTGAGTGTGTTCCTGAGCAGCTGTGGGGAGTTCGGCCTCACACCTGAAGCCTGTCAGGCTCCTACCCACCACCGCCGCTCAAATGTCAGAGGCAGAGCAGGAGGAATGACAGAGCTCCCGAAAATATACTGTAGCCCATTAAGCATTTACCAAAGTCACAGGAAATCAGAGAAACGGAGAGGAGAAAGACAATGTGTGAAGAACTACTGGGAATTCCTTTACTGAAATAAGTTGTCTTTAAATGGCTTCTGTGTGTGTGCTTGTATTTCTTGTGACAATGTCAAATTGTACATAAAGAACAAAATCATCAACAAAATGATCAAAAAAGAACAATATAATGAATAAAATGTACCAAAGTTAATGGAATAAGTTTGGTACATTGTTTTTATTATATACTACAGTACGTACTTGCTGTATTGGTTTAGTTTTTTGGTCATATAAGCAAAAACTTAATAAACAAAAATGAGCACTATAATAAATAAAATGAATAAAGATGAACGAAAAGCAACAAAATGAACAAAACTGAACAGAAATTAAATGAACAGTACTGAACAAAAAAAAAACAACAGAAGTAAAAAAGAAGCACTACTTCTTTGTTTTGTCTTATTCATGTTCATTTTGTTGAATATTTTGTTCATTTTGGTTTTCATTTGTTGCTTTTTTTGTTCATTTTGATTATGAAGCACAAAGGAATGATTGAACAGAACATTAATCCCCACTAGGAAATTTCACTTGCCGGCCTAAATTAGAAAATCTATGAAATCAACCAATCAGTAAATGATGTCGGTCTGCATTTAGCTGTGGTGTTGAAGATTTTGAGGGAAGTGGGGATGTATGTCTCAAAAGCCCACCCTCATGCTTGTTCTGAAGTTGTGTAGGACCACAGTCTCCATCTAGTGGCGTCTACGTCAAACATCACGCAGACTCATTCATATACATCATAATAGACCTTTTGAAAACCTTTTATACTTGTAATAATAATACATTTTATTTGTAGACACTTGTCAGGACGCTGTACAAAATGATTCATATAAAAACACAACACAAAAAATATATTTAAAAAGAATAAAATATGGAACTGCGTAAGCTTGTCTGAATAGGTGAGTTTCGAGTTGGGATGTGAAGGTGGTGAGAGAAACGGAGTTTTAGATGTGTTGTGGGTGAATGATCCAGAGACGGGAGGAATGAGGGCTCTGGACCCCATGGTCGTCACATTAACCCGAAGGGAGGTTGAGCAGGATGGCAGAAGAAGACCTGTGTACAGTATTTTATTTCTCCGTACAGCACGTTGGGCCAGCTAGCTGTTTAAAGTGCTTTATAAATAAAATTGGGATTGGATTGGACCTAAGAGTGTGGGTGGGAGTGTATATGGGCGGAGCTTGACGAGGTACTGAGGGGTGAGGATTCTGATGACCCTGAAGGTGAGGAGCAGGATCTTGCGTATATGTAACAGAATTTGACAGGAAGCCTGTGGAGACTGTATATTAGTTTACAGACAAAACAACACTGGAAGTTTGAAGTTGTAATTCCGTTTAGTGGATGAATTCTGTTTTCTGCAGTGTGTCTGGTGGAGAGCTGTTTGACCGGATTATAGAGAAGGGCTTCTACACAGAGAAAGACGCCAGTAAACTCATACAGCAAATTCTGGATGCTGTTAAATACCTCCATGACATGGGCATTGTCCACCGCGACCTCAAGGTGAGAGACACACATGAAAGATGTAAGAATAAAATAATGTACACTACCAGTCAAAAGTTTTGGGCCACCCCAGATTTTTTAATATATGTCAAACTGGCCATTTTTTCATGCAAAGAAACAAGAAAGAACAATATTTATATAAGTACCAATAAGATTTATTAATTATATCAGTTTACCAACGATAACTTTTGTCAAAATAAACCTGAACTTAGTATGGCAGTGTAAATATGACACTGTATTTGTGAGGACATAGGACACTATCATGAGTATTTTGTGAAGTCAGTGTAGATTATAATGCAGCTTTGTGATTGGGTTAAAGGATTGATTTGTTCATGTAAAACAACATTTCCTGAAAATTTTGTTTTCTTATGACGTTTCAGTTCAATGCTGTAAATGATATTCTGGAGCCATTGTAAAATTATTTTGGTCTTGTTCTGAACTGTTATCTGTGTTATATTTCCTTTTCCTTTCACTCTTCTTTCAAATGTAAATTTAAGTAAATAAAAGACTTTATTTCAGTGCTAAGAACAGCCATTAATTTTTTTAAATTCATTTTTTGGATTTTTTTTTGTTCCTTTTATGGTCATTTTCTTAATTTTTTTTTGTCCCATCTTGTTCATTATATCAGATAATCTAGTTACTTTCTTCATTTTATTTGTGATTATTTCCATTTTCTTTATTTTGTTCATATCCTGCTTTGTATGGTTCATTTTGTGAATGTATTGTTGCTTTTATTGATTATTTTGTATATTTTCATTAACTGTTAGTTTGTTTTTCTTCATTTTGTTGATTTATTTGAAAATTAAAGATGTAAGATAAATGTTTTTATTATTATAGTTATGATATTGTTTGGTACATTTACTGTAAGTCATAAAATCATAAAATGCTATGTTTAGTAAAAAAAAAAACAAGATTATTGATTTGATTCTACACTGGAATATTTGACCCTGATGTAAGATTATAGCTCAAACAATAAAACTAACACAGAGAGACAGTGATTATTTACTTACTATTTATTTCAACAGTTATCAATGTTTTATTATATAATTTTCTACCAATTAATTAGCTTTTTTCCATTCTAAACTACCACTATTATGTCAGCTTTTTGGAAATACACTCAGTTGGCCTCTGTTTGTTAATTTCAGTGTACTGTATTTGTTATTTGTGATTTCATGTCATAGCCAGAGAATCTCCTGTACTACAGCATGGATGAAGACTCCAAAATTATGATCAGTGACTTTGGTCTGTCTAAAATTGAGGGCACTGGCAGTGTGATGTCGACGGCCTGCGGAACACCAGGATATGTCGGTATGACTGTTAAAATGACTCCTACACAGCTGGAATGACAGTGGGGTAGAGCATGTTTCAGGCACCGTGACATGATTAGCTCACATCTGTTTCATCCCGAGTAAAGAGCCGATACTCATTATTTTTTTAGCCCCTGAAGTGTTGGCTCAGAAACCCTACAGTAAGGCAGTGGACTGCTGGTCTATCGGCGTCATCGCCTATATTCTGTGAGTACACCTTTAAACTGTAACTTTACCCATGTTCAGAGTGTGCCTGAAAATCAGAAAGAGGCGGGTGCCATGTATACATGTAGCCAGGTATTTATAGAGATACAACAAAAACAAATACCACCAACCCCGTTTTAAATAATGACAATATACACATCAGTTTGTTTTCAGAATGGTTTTCATCAACACAAGCCCCGTTGATACGTCACTGAGCGCTTTCATGACCATGCCAAACCTATACAGAGCAGTGTAACTTGAAACCTAAAGCAATGCGACTTCCTGTTTCTGCCTGTTGTTTCTGAACTAAACATAGCAAACTCGGTGCAAAGTTTGTTTGTGTGGACTGACAAGGTGGAGTTGCTCCTTAGTGTGTGTTTCTGAATACAAACAAGTAAACAAGAGCACTACTTTTGCAGCATCCATGGTGATCTTCACAGTAGCCTAAACAAAAGTTGTACATCTGATGTTGATGGAATTTTTTGTCACACACCGTGACATTCTGGACCCTAAACCTCAATTTCGCCCTGTAAACATGGGAGTTGTCAGAAATGATCTTTTTCAGTGACCAAAACCAGAGTTTTTTGTGGATGAAAGGCGAAAATGCATGAGTAAATATCTGTTTTTTTCAGGTACTTGGCTACGTACATACATGTTATGAAAGTGCAATGATTAGTGTCTGAATGTCAGGTGTGGATGTGAGACAGGAGGCGTTCAGGGACATCAGGAAATCAGAGAATCGCAGACGTGGATGCAGAACCACATGAAGAAATTAAGTTAATTTGAGTTTTCATTCTGGTTTTACCATGGCCACCCAAAAGTCAATTCCTTTTAAAGTTTCTGTTGTTTTTTAATTGCAATCACAGTATACAGTCCTTTCCCACACACAACTGAACAGCTGAAGTTCCCTTAAACATGCCAAATTTCCCTGAGTAACAGAGTGATTCTGCAGCCTGTGTTGTGTCACAATGGCATTTTAATACATTATATAGCACTGAAGCAAACAATTACATCATTCCATTGTGTCCTGGTTTTCCAAACAGTGATATGACAGCATTCATTCAAATTGTTGGAAAAATGAAGTCTGATGGAATACCTGGTGGACTCTTTCGATTATTTTCTTCATTTTTGCTCATTTCCTGGAAATGCAAATTAAACCCTTAACTCCTACATGATCTGTTATCAACATGTGTCGTCTGCTGTGTGTCTCAGGTTGTGTGGTTATCCCCCGTTCTATGATGAGAATGACGCCAAACTGTTTGAGCAGATCCTGAGGGCTGAATACGAGTTTGATTCTCCATACTGGGATGATATCTCTGATTCAGGTACACAACAGAGTCGTCAGGTCATTTAGGCCCTACAGCCATCCCGGCAGATAGAATCAAATCCATTTGCATGTGGACAGCACTAGTACAAGGTCCAGGGCTCATTGCTCTCAGATCATTGTCTTGTAGTTTGAACACACCTTTGTCCAGGGATACATCGACTGCTTACTCATTACTATCATATTAAAGTGCTTAGAGTCTTCTGAAAGTCTGTAAAGACATGTCAGCAGTGCTTTGTGTGTGTGTTGCTTTACATACTGTACCTGAATGACAATCTGCATTCCTCTGCCACTTGTTTTCTCTGTGGAGAAATAAGTACTATCACTTTTCGCAAAATCTGGTAGAAATTAATTAATATGTGAAAGTGGCTGTTGATTAACTCATTGTTGTAATGTAATGTCAGACTAGAGAGCTGGTACAAACAAATAGCCAAAGTCATTATATGGATATTTACGGTGTAATGGTTGATTCATGGTGTCAATTGCAATGAATAACACTGCCCAGCATCATGCGCTTTTCCTAGCAGTTTTGCTTTTGACAACTACTGGTAAGATGATGTGTCTATTGTGCCTTAATATCAGTAAGAACTGCCCAAAAGACTTTTTTCTATGTTCCCTTGTGTCACATGAGAACTTATTGTGTAATTTGTAGTCCATTTTATATGTATTCCTGAAAATATTATAATTAGTTTCGAGATTTTGTGGTAATTCCATTTTTACACTTTATTTTATCATTAAAGCCAAAATGTTTGACATTTTCAGCTCTTTTGTTATTCCGATGAGAACTGAAGCTGATTTGTACAATGTAATAAGAGAAATTTAAATTCTCATTTAACTCAGCACCATCAAATTGCATAAAGTTGAGCCTTTGTTTGAAATCAGCAGAAAAAATATTTGATGATGCAGGGCAGTGTGTTATGTTATAGGCAGAAAGTATACCACCATAAAGAGTCAGTTGTCCCATTTGGCAGAGTCTGAGCAGAACAGTGTATAAAATTGACGAAGCCAGTCTGTTCAACTTGAGATTAACGTTTGTCTGATAGAGGTTTATGCACATATCCAGCAGGGAAAGTCAGATCCAATCACTGAAGACACACATGTAACACCAGGTCTGAACAGATATGCTCACAGATGATTGGATTTCCACACGTGCCAAGACAGATGTTAATGAAAGGTCTGAAGTCCAAGTTTAAGTTCAAGTTTAGTATTTGTCATTCTTGCCGTACAAAACGGCACACAATGAGAACTGCATTTTTTCTGGTCCAAGATGGTAGTAAAGAATAAAGAAAAAGGACACAAACAATTTAAAAAATATAACACAAAGTGTAAGTGTCATGAAGTGCAGTCCAGTGCCTAAGATTTAAGGCCTGTGAAGTATCAAGTCTTCTGCACTCTTCCTGTAGTCTCTGTAGAAAATTTACAACACAGAAGATCACAGGATAGAGTGGAGATGTAGCTGGGTAATCATTGGTATTTACAGAGAGGCGTGTGTGGCGGATGGGTAGTACACTGTACAGTAAGTGACCATTTTAATTACAGTTGCTGTTAATCAATCAGACAAGGATGTGAGATCTGCAGGAAGTATTTTCAAATTCTTGTGTTTTTCCCTCTTGCTTTGCCTTCTTCCAGCTTTAAGATCATCTGAACTGTGAGCTTAGAATATAATCCATGTCCTGGTTTTGCTTTATTTTCATACTGTGCAGTTCTGCTCGTTAAACATAACACACTACTGAAGCATTAAGAAGCTACAACTTCCACATTTACTATAATTCAAAAACAAAATAGAAAGCATTCAGTATTAAACTTCTCAGGTTGGACACTGGTCGGTTAGTTTTCCGGTAACTGTCTTGTCCAGTTGATCCATGAGGAGGCAAGTTTCATCCACATCAATCCCTGTTGCTTTTCCTATGTTTATGCATTTGTTAGTTACAGTTGAAAACCACAATATATTTCATTTGGAGTATTGCATGCTTCAAGTTTATTGAATGACTTCCTCCTTCATCCCTCGGAGAACAGTTTGACCGAATTTCTACACAGAGAATGACGCCAGTGAGCTAGGCGTACAGGCAAGGCAGTGATCCGCTGTTGATTTATACGCACTCCTCCCTCGAAGACTGCATCCCGATTTTTCAGTTCTTGGCAAAGAAATAAACAACTCTTCAAATGTCTTTTTTATGAGGGTGAAGTGCTTCAGGATTAATCATGTGCATACTGTCCACTTATACAGAATAGCTGAGTGTTGTTTTCCTTGCTTTTCTTTGTCATGACAGCTAAAGACTTCATAGTCCACCTGATGGAGAAAGACCCACACACTCGATACACCTGTGAACAGGCTCTGCAGCACCCCTGGTACTTACTGGTCCTCTTCCTAACGAATCAAATTCTGCTTAAATGTTGATATGTAATATGACTTCTGTGTTTACCCTTTTATCGGGCAAGGAACCATATATGGGAACTTCAAAAAATTGCACCCCTGTGTCAGTATTTTGGAAAGTACACATTTATTTTCTTGATAATATTTATATAAGGAGTTTCAAATGAATATTACTAGATGTTGGACTTACTATAGACAGAAAAATCAAGAAAATGGGGGAGGGGGGTGAACAAAATGATGAAGAAAAATATTAAAATAATGAACAAAATAATTAAGCAGAAATAAGCAGAATACTCAAAGTCGACAAAATGAAGAAAATAATAGGGACAAAAAAATGAACCAAAAAAACCCCCAAAATAGTCATATTCATAGTGAACAAAATATTCAACAAAGTGAAGAAAAATGATAAAGAAAAGAATAAAATAAAATGAACAAGCAACAGAATGAAGTATACAAAATAATCAAGAAAAATTAACAATAATGCAGAATTGAATGAAGAAAATAAGCGGCACACTGAGAAAAGCGGTCAATTTTCATTTATTGTGTTCAAAACTGTACATCAAAATTAACAAATTAAGCTTGAAATCAAAAAATAGTCTTGTAGTATTTCAGTGAGTGCTCTGTAAAGGGTTAATGCATGCTCATAAATGCAGGGACGCACTTTAATGTTTCCTTGTGCCTCTGTTTGACAGGATTGCTGGAGATACTGCCCTGGATAAGAATATCCATGAATCTGTCAGTGCTCAGATCAAGAAGAATTTTGCCAAAAGCAAGTGGAAGGTAATTCAGATACAATGATTTTTTTTTTTTGATATTTGCTTGATGTAGCATATTGTTTTTTTGTCTTAGATGATATTTTTGGAGACATTCCTCATTTGCTTTACGTTCTGTTTCAAGTCCAACCGTGGAAAAACTAACACAAATATAACACAAGCATTAAGTTTCTATCCAGTCCTGGTTTGTCAGCTTGTTTGTGTGAATATAAAGAACCTGTTTTGTTTTTTTTTTTTTCTCGGCAGCAAGCTTTCAATGCCACAGCGGTGGTTCGTCACATGAGGCGTCTCCAGCTGGGAACAAGTAATGAGGGACCAAACCCAAACACCCTCCCCAGTCCATGCCGAGCTCATCTGCTGCTGCCGGAGGATCACCTCCAGCATGCAGGTAACAACCTGGGGCTAGCAAACACAAATTCATGGAAAATTCATGTTATTTGTTATTAAAATCACAACTCCAAATAAGAAATAGTGGGCACAGGATGGATGCAATATTCTAATTATTATATAGTTTAGACATTGGGTAAAGGATATGAAAATTCACTTTGACTTGTATTTCATTGTGCATAGTATTAACACAAAATATTTCCTGTTTTGCATCATTTAATGTACATCTGTTCCTTACATTCAGGTCTGCAACACATTCAGTGACTGGGACAGGGGAAATATGGGGGGCTAACAGTGATTGAAATAATTAAATCATATCACAAAACCAGAGGTGGATAGTACCCAAGTGCATTTACTCAGATACATGTACTTATTTCCAAAAAGTTTACTTTTGAAAATAGTTGTTTTACAAAATACTTTTTTATTCTTACTTTCCGGTGGAACAAATGTATTTCTACTCGGTTACATGTGGTCCCACATCAATGAGTAAAATGAACCAAAAAATACACAAGATCCAACAAATGAGCACAAAATTAACAAAATAATCAAGAAAATGAAAAAACCGGAAGAGAATACAGTAAACCCAAGTCGAAAACATAATCAAATACACAACAAAATTAGGGAAAAAAATGACCAAAAAAATCAAGTCAATTGTCGCAAATGATCAAAATAACCAATAAAACTGAACAAAAGTCAACAAAATGCACAACAAAATGAGCAAAAATGATCAAAATAGTTAAAGTAAATTCATACAACTGTACAATATAACCAGAAAACTATACAAAATAAAATGAGGAAAAAATTGAACAGAGGAAACAAGCAAATTGAGAAATCAGATCAAAATCACCAGCAAAACTGAACAAAAATGATTGTACAGGAGAATGAATTTCACATGATGAGGTTACTCACTGCTCACTCTTTTACTCGAGTACTTATTTTTATGAGTGTTTCTACTTTTACTTGAGTCATTCCAGTTACGAAGTAACAATACTTTTACTTTAGTACTGTTTCTGTGTACTCTGCTCACTTTCTGTGCACATTACAAAGAAGGGAAGTAAAAGAGCGCGGATGCTGGACTTGTCTCAAACCATCCCACACTGAGAATGTGTGGCGGATCTTAAAGGAGACATATTGTGAAAAATAAGATTTCATGTCTTTTCTTATTAAAATAGGTCTGTCAGTCCAGGTCAGGGGGTTGGCAACTTTGACAATCTAAAGCGATGTTTTGATATAGAAAGTAAAAATACATACAGCATGTGTCAAGAGCCATAAAACATATTTGAGCCTTTTATGAACCACTTGGCATATCATGTATTGTTACTTTAATTTTTTTCATTGTTTTGGTCATTTGTACTGTTTTGTTAATTAACTTCTTAATTTGTATTCATGTTGTTGATTATTTTCATGTTTTGGTCACTTAAAGGATTGTTTGGTACATTTGTGTTTATTTTGTTTATCATTTTACTCATTTGTGTAATTATTTTTTAGTTGATTATTGTAAATTTGTTGACTTCTTGGTTCATTTGTTATTAATTTTCATCAAGTATATTTATTTGTCATTTTTATTGACTTCTGTGTCTTTTTATTAATTCTGTGGGTGATTTTGTTTAGTTTTGTCTTAGTCATGTTCATTATTTTTTATTTTTTATTTTCACAGTTTTGTTCATTTGGATTTTCAGCATTGCTTCCAAAACCACAGGAGCCACTGGAAAAGGGCTGAAGAGTCTGTTTCACCAAACTTAAAATGTCTTTTAAGTTTGGTGAAAAGAAATAGCCACGCTACATATACTTGTAGTCTGGTAAATGCTTTACTGCACCAACTCTTTTTTTTTTAGTTGCTGCAGGAATCAAACTATAAATGAGTGTTTGTTTATTTTAAATGGCAATGAAATGATAGATAATATTCTGATGTGCTGTTTTCATTGTTACACAGGCCAAACATAATCACATTCTTCAATCTGAATTTTAATTTAACATGCTGTCACTACTTTTTTCTGATATGGGGTTTTAGAATAAATTTACTTTATTATTGACCAGAAGCAAAGAATTGCATATTTTTACTGTAGATAATAACAACTAAACTTTAAATACTTGGGTAAGTATCTTGAGAAAGTTTTGCCTGGAATGTTAACCCTTTGAAATAATAATTATAATGTATCATATTTGATATACGAGTTTTCTAAACCCTTAATTTATCAGTGGAATATTTTTTCTTACAAACCAGTTGTATACAATAAAATATATGCAGGGCACTAACTATACAGTTTGAGGCAGAAGGCAAAACTCTGAGGACCTTCAGAGGCGTCTTCCAAAACACCATCCTATTAACCCTAAACCTCCAGGTAATGGTGGCCTAGAGGATAGAGAAGTGAGCCTGTGACAGAGGGCTGCTGGTTTGAATCCCCAGACTGGCATCATCATCATCACCACTGCTGGCCCTTGAGCAAGGCCCTGAACCTTGAAATGTTTTCTGGGAGCTGCACAACAGCTGCCCACTGCTCCCTATGGATGGGTCAAAACCAGAGGAAAAATATTATGGTTATATATGACAAAGAAAGGTAACTTAACTTAACCTAAACCTAGCTCAGTGTATACAGCAAAATTTTGTGCATTTTATAAAAATGTTTTTTTTAACACTTTAGGATCTAAGGCCTGACACCCAAAATTTGTTAAAAGTTTAAATAAGTTAGTCGGGAATCCAGGCATCAAAATTTGAGCAAACCTGACATGGCTTGCAATACTTTTTGTTTGCATTTTTCATATTAAATTAGTCATTAAGGTCCACTGAATGACAGGTCTGCTCTGCTGGAAACCTTGCAAAAAGAAATTGTGGCCATTTTTATATTTATGTTCCTTATTTTATGACCAGTAAATGTGAAAAATGTAGTTTTTCTTCAAATCCTCATGTACACAGAACACATGCCCACAACATCCAGTTGAGAAATGCACTTATAAAACCTTTCCAAAATATTTAGCTTTTTCTTTAATTTTATTTTTTGCAAAAGTGACCATAATATTTTTGGTTTTTTTCCCATTATTTTCATCTCCATCTCATTACTTACCAAATATGCCCTAGGTTATTTCATCAACGTGTCATTATTTTCAGAAACCATTACAAGCATTCCACTGTAAAAATTCTGAAAATGAAACCAAAATCAGTGGCTCTGTGGTGATTTCCTTAACACTACCCCCAAACTGCAAATTGTTCTGAGACAACATTTCTGAATATATTTGATTTGACTACTACTGCATTTATAGGCGATTGGAGGGATTTATGGAACTTCCAGTTATCCTCTTCTGAATTTCCAGTTCTTTAAGGCTAAAGACAGGGACAAAGACTTATAATCCTTTCTCTCAAAATTGCCAGAAACATACCGTATACCGTATTTTCCAGGTTATATGTCGCTCCGGAATGTTAGTCGCATGGGCCAAAAAATGCATAATGAAGAAGAAAAAAACCTGTATAAGTCGCTCTGGAGAACAGGTCGCATTTGTTTGGGGAATGCACATCACGCATGTGACCGAGCAGCCGCGCGCTTGACACCAGAAGCGAGAGCTCGTGGCTCGCCTCCCCACCTCGCTGGGCAAGTGACGGCGCCGACACGTTCGGTGTTAAGCTGATGGCGGGTATGGTTGCTATGGTAATGTCTACATTTTAAATTGTCAGTAATACAGATGCGGCAGATGCAGGTACACAAGCCTAGAGCGACCTCCAGTGGCTGTCAGTGTGATACACAACCAATACTCGAAATAATTTAATACATTGATCCCTCCGGTGTATTAGCCAGACTATGCAAAAAACTGCGACGTGTAATCCGGAAAATATGGTAGTTATATTTAATATGCTATTGTGTTTCCATCTATGAATTGGCACTATGAAAAGGCCTCTTTTTAATTTTGACAGAAAGTATATGTTACGCAGGAAATACAAAACAACAACATGAATTCATTTCAAAATGTAGACAAGGTAACAAGCCTACAAAACAACTACCCTTACGCAGCTGTCTTGTAAGTGTATTTTTTAACTTGATGTTGTCATCACGTGTTTTGTATATCTGGGATGCATTTACTGACACCCTGCACAGCCCACTACGGATTTGAATTTTGCATTTTCCACCAGAGCAGGCCTCTCATTCAGTGGACCTTAATGATCAGTTCAATAGAAAAACACATTCAAAATGCATAGTAAGCCATGTCAGGTCCAACTCATTTTATTTGGCTTTTGGGCCTGTGGATCCCAACTAAATGTTATGTTCTGTATGTTTGTGTTCGTTGATTAAAAAGAACATGAACCTCCCTCCCACAACTAAAAACATGCACTAGGGGTTGGGTGAACTGGTCACTCTAAATTTTCCATGAATGTGAGTGTGAATGGTTCTGTCTCTATGTGTCAGCCCTGCGATGAACTGGCGACTCATCCAGGGTGTACCCT
>JAQQAE010004954.1:1245-18174 GCA_029823295.1 Pseudamia nigra | reverse complement strand
AACAAGCGACACGCAGATGTGTCGGCGCCGACACATTCATATTCATATTCATATAATTCATATTAATAAAAGGAAAAACATAGATCATAAAATTAATCAACTAAACCTTAAAATTGTGATCTAAATCATTGCACGATGCTATCGTTTGTGATCAGAAGTCCTTTAGATATGGTTAGAAGTTCCCTAAATGTCGTCTTGCTCATCGTTCCGGAGGGAAAAACAATGTAAAACAACATTAATCCAATTTTGTTCCAAAGGGAAATTCTGGGAAAGACAAAATTAATCCAATTGTGCTTCAACAGTTTTCATTTTTCAGAGTCCGTTCCCACCTGTGCTGTGTGTCGTTTGTTGTTCAGTGTCCGAGGTCGTCTCTCCGGACTCGGCTGCTCCCGTCGCTCCTCCCGTCGTCATCTCACCCATTGCCAACACCTCGGCCCGCGAAGGAGAACCAGCCCGCTTCCAGTGCAGAGTCCGCGGAGACGGTATGGAACCTGTGACACATCCCGACCGGACCGGTCCTCAATTCGCCGATTATCGCCTGACATTTGAGAACTTCCTCTCCTTCCAGATGTGAAGATCAGCTGGTTCCACAAACACAAGGAGATCAAGCAGTCGGAGTTCTTCAGGATGTCACAGTTCGACGACAGCTGCCAGCTGGAGATCTCCAGAGTTTACCCCGAGGACGAGGGCGAGTACACCTGCACGGCCGTGAACAACGCCGGCACCGCCTCCTGCTCGGCCGCGCTCACACTGGACGGTGAGTCCGTCCGTTACGTTCCACATTCATCTTCACATCACTGTCCTGTCCCACCTGTGGACTCGTCGTGGTTTTCTTTCAGAGGTGGACGGCGTATCCCGGAGACCGTCCGGTACAAGCGATCCTTCATCCTTCCAACATTTATGGTGTTTGATTGATTTGAGCGATGGGAACCATACAAACCCAGACTGTGCCTGGGTTTTATCGAGGTCATGACTTCATTCTGATGGTGATTATAAATTTTTAAAAAAACACCTTAAGATGAGGTTTGGAGTCAAAATAAATTCAGTGACTGGTACAAAAACGTGGTTTCAGGCTGTGGTTCTCGACCGGTGTCGCCACGTTTCCTGATGAAGACACGACCCGCTGTGAGGTTTCAAACCCAACAAACATGTCCGGTGTAAAGTCAGAAACATGATTAATATCGGGCGCATTTCCATCCAAACTGACACGTTTTTCCATCATCACAGCATGAAATCATCAAAACTTTAACAAACTGAAAAATAATCCAAAAAAATGAAGAAAAAAACTACACAAATGACAAAAAAATAACCAAAATAATGAACAAGAATGAAGAAAATACCCAAAAATGAACAAAACTATATAGAGAATGATCAAAAATGAAGAAAATAATCCTCCAAAATGAGCAAAAACCTAAAAAATAAACAGCAAAAATGAGTAGAATACCCAAAAAATAAAACAATATAGAGAATGAACAAAATGAAGAAAATAATCCTCCAAAATGAGCAAAAACCCAAAAAATAAACAGCAAAAATGAACAAAATACCCAAAAAATAAACAAAACAATATAGAGAATGAACAAAAATGAACAAAATAATCCTCCAAAATCAGCAAAAACCCAAAAAATAAACAGCAACAATGAACAAAATAGCACCAAAAATAAACAAAATCAACAAAAAATCAAACAAATTAATGAACAAAATGAACAAAAATCAGCAAAATTCCCACCACATACAGAATAATACAGATAATTTAAAAAATAAATAATCATGTCAAAGTGCAAAGCAAAACTAAACATAGAACAAAAAATAGCAAAAAAATAATACGATAATTAACAAAACAACCCAGAAAATTAAAGAAAAAGCACAAAAAATAACCACAAAAACAAAATAATGAAGAAAAACAGACAAAAATGAGTAAAATACCCATAAATTAAACAAACAAATTCAGGCAATGAACAAAATGAAATGAAAAAAAAATAAGCAAAATGACTAAAAACAAACAAAATGAATAAAAATTTAAAAAGTCACAAAATCCTAAACAAAACTACTAAGATGAACCAGAAATAACTTCCTCAAACCGTTTAAATTAATTATTTTTACCAGTAAATTGAAAGAATTTTTGGCTCAAACCAAACCTTTTTTCTACAAATAATGACGGTTTTGTTCATATTAGCTCGTTTTTTTTTTTCTTGATCATGTTCTTCATTTTGCGGATTATTTTGTGCTTTTTTTTTTCAATGACACATTTTGCGACTGAAACCCACGTTTCAGTGTCGCATCCGATCCTGCGGCAAAAAAAGTAGAACATTGACTAGGGCTGTCAAAATTAATGTATTAATCTGGATTAATCCATTTGCATGATTAATTAGATTAAGATTTTTTTAATGTGATGCGTTCACAAGAACCCACGTCACCACGTCAAATAGAACCGAAGATTCCATCACTTTTTCCTTAACATATGACTTATTATGCGATAATTGCGTCAATGGCGTTAACACAGTAACTGCGTTAATAACTTTAAGCGAGTTAATCACGCAAATGGTTGAATCCGGATGAACTCGATTAAATCCATGCACAGTCTCAAGTTCTTCTTTCAGGAAGACGTTTGAACATGACTCGATGTTGGTTATTTTGACCATTCAGTTTCTCATCAAAATGTGTGAATATGTTTAAAACCCTTTGTCACCGAATGCGTCGGCGGCGACACGCCCGCGCACCACCCGCCCGGCGAGGCAGGGAGGGCGCCAAGCGCTGGCCGCCCGGCCACCAGCGACCCACTCCAGGGACAGTGCCAGGCGGGGAGTCCGACGGGGGCGGGACACACGCCAAACGGCAACGCAGGCGTCCCAAGGCGAGCCCAGCGAGGACAGAGACCTCCCGCGGAGCAGAAGGGCAAAAGGTCGCTTGATCTTGATTTTCAGTATGAATACAGACCATGACAGGGGGGCCTCCGCGGGAGGTTTCTGTCCTCCCTGAGCTCGCCCCAGGACACCCGTGCCACCGCCAACATGTGTCCCGCTCCAGTCAAACTCCCCACCCGACCCCGTCCCTGGAGTGGGCTGCCGGTGGCCGGGTGGCCAGGCGCCCAGCGCCAGAAGTGTGAGCCTGCCAGCGGCACCCCCCCCCACCCCGCCGGACAAGTGACGCGCAAATGTGTTGGCGCCGACACATTCGGTGACAACAGGTTAATGAATGTGTTTCTTCGTGACATGTCAGACCCTCCTCTGTGAATCACAGCTGTGAGCTCACTGGCATGAAACCAGCACGTGACTTATGAAATGACCGGACGTGCTTCCTTTCAGGACACAAACCCTCAGTGGACAGTTGGGCCCAGTCCCAGGCCCACGTCTCCACCAGCCTCACTGCCCTAAAGAAACCCACCGTTGGCCAAAAGCCGGTTTTCCTCCAGCCAATCACGAGCTGCACGGTGTCACACGGGGAGGTGGCACGCTTTCATGCATGTGTGTCCGGCGTGCCGAAGCCAGAAATCAGCTGGTTCCACAACCGGCAGCCGATGAAACCCACCAAGAATGTGGTGTTTCATTTCGATGAGGTGACGAACACCGCCACGCTCATCATAGTCGATGCGTTCTCGGAGCACGCGGGGCAGTACACCTGCCGAGCGGCCAATAACGCCGGGGAGGCCGCCTGCTCAGCCACGCTCACCGTAACCAGAGAAGAAGAAGGTAACGGCGGGATGGTCGTCCTGCCGCACAGTCCAACAAAGTGTGATTAATTCTCCTCCTCCTAAACCCACAGCTCATTTCATCATCTCCACAAAAACACAAACAGTCTGAGGGACTTAACGTCCTGATCAGCAAGGATTTTACAACCTCCGACTGTTTAACGAAAGGTTTTAGATCCATTTGATTCAGTAACGAGCTAGGAGAAGGTTTGTCGGATCCACCGGTCGAGTGGCTCCTGTGGCTCCGTCCTGACACATTACAGTCAATGCAAATGAGCAAAATAAGCAGTGAAATTAAAAAAGAACAAAAAATAAAACAAAACTTAAGAAAATATGTCACAAAATGAGCAAAATAATCAAAGAAATAACTAAGAGGAAACAATAGAATAACAAAACTAAGGCAAAGCTTTCGATTTACCGGTGGATCGACGTTCCTACCCTCACTTACGCCCTTGAGCTTTGGTTCAAGACCGAAAGGACAAGATCCATTTCCTCGGCAGGGTGGTGGGCTCTGCCTTAGGGGTCGGGTGAGGGGCTCGGTCATCTGGGAGGGGCTGCTCCTCCACATCCAGAGGAGCCAGATAAGGGGGCGGGGCGTCTGGTTCCGATGCCACCTGGACGCCTCCCTGGACCCCGGGGAAGACTCGGGGCACGCTGGGGGACTATGTCTCTCAGCTGGCCTGGGAATACCACGGGGTCCCCCCAGAAGAGCTGGAGGAAGTCGCTGGGAAGAGGGAAGTCTGGGATTTCCTGCTCAAGCTGCTGCCCCGTGACCCCTGACCCCTGACCCCCCAGAAAAGCAGTAGAAAATGACTGATAAAGGAAATGATAATAAAATAATGAACAAAAACAAAAAAATTAACAAACGTAAAGCAAAACTGAAGAAAATAATCCAGAAGATGAACAGAATGATTGAGAAATCGGACAAAAATTCATAAAAATGACTGAAATTATAAATTAACTGAATGAAAAATGAACAAAATACTCAACAAAATTTTAAAAAACCAATAAATTTCAGAATAGTTAAATAAATGAACAAAAACAAGTAAATCAAGGAAATTTACGAACAAAAAGTCACAAAGCATAATTTTTAATAATGTAGAAAATAATCAGCAAAAAAAAAAACAATTTCACTAAATAATTAAAATCAGAAATAAAAATAAATGTATATTTAAAAATTAGGGCTGTCAAACAATTAAAAATTTTAATCTGATTAATCACAGGGTCAGTGGGAATCAATTTTTATTTGTTCATGATTAATACCCATTTGTTATTAATCAAAATGAATCACAGGGTCACTGGATTAATTTTGATTCGTCACAATTAATACCCATTCGTTTTTCATTTTGTGGGAGCAAAAACACTCGTGACAGAAGGTGATATATGAGTTATTGTGCATTAATTACGTTAATCATCTCAAAATTTTTAGTCAAATTAATCATGCAACTGGCTTAATCCAGATTTACGCATTAATTTTGACAGCCCTAATTGAAATGATTGATACATTTCACAAAAAAAAAATCAACAAAATGAGCAAATGAAACAAAATGAATGTCATATGTCATGTGGTTCCTAAAGAGTTATGATATGTTGTGTTTCTGTCCAAAAATAGCTTATTATGTCATAAAGGTCGCCAACCCTTGGTCCAAACTTTTGACTAGAAACACGTCACATGTAGTTAAGGATTTTTCTTGCGGAATCATGCTAAAGGCCCATTTCGCTGCATCACTTCTGCTTTTTGAGACTGATTGCAACTCAACACTAAGCCAAAAAAAGGAACCAGAAAAAGATTTGGTATCAGCACTGAAACAAAATCTGGACCCCCCCCCCCTCAGTTTTTTACTAACCTCACAGTTTTTGTCGTGTGACTCCCAGGACCATTTGCTCATCATCACCCCCTGTGATCCTGTTTCTCCCACAGACACATCCTTCACGCTCCTCTCCATCCTCAGGAACACTGGAAAATGCATGAAACTGACCCGAAATAACTGGCGTCCCTCCGTCCTCCAGGAAACCCAATGTCGTCCCGTCGATTTCTGTTTCACTCTCTTGTCCTGTTGCAGTTTTCTCACCTCATCCTCGTGTTTGTTCATCTCAAATAGATCCTGTTGGTTTTAGGGATCTTGTTTTTTACCGCTCACATGATACGTAGATGACACGTCACTTAACGTGATCTATTTTCTCCACAGTGACGCATGTAAGAGAGCATATCGAAGCCAAGATCGAGCAAGAAGTCAAAGGTAAGGTCATGTCATTTTTTTTCGACCGTTACACACAAAAGCACCAGATTATTGCCACACAAATAAAGCAGTCGGAAAGGGACGGTTTAACCACTTATATTCCACCTGAAAAGTAGTCTGTCATCAGGTAACTTTGATCCAAACTTTGGCTTGCTGAACATGTGTTAAAGAGAAGAAAGTGAAGAATATGAAAACGAAATGTGTGGGTGCATGCATGACCGTTGGACTAAGTTGGACTGCATCCACAGACTGCTTATGGAGATTGTGATTGTAAGATTTTGTTGAACTGTCCCTTCAAATGACGTTTGAATTCCCACAGTTGCATGTCAACTTCATGTGTCTTGACAGAAAAATTCCTACGGTTCGATCTTTTCCATCTTCCGTTGATAAAACTCTATGGTTTCACCCCCCCAGGCGAGATTTGCTTGAACAGACCTTTGACACGTGCGGTTTGCATCCAAACATTCATTTCAGTTTTGGCATGAAGGTTCCTCTGATCTTTTCTCCGAAAAGGTGCAGGACGGTTATCTTTTAAAGCTTCCAGATTGAAGAGTCCTTTAAAAGATATGGAGGGTTTATTGCATATGAAACTGATACCTTCCTCCTGCAAAATATTTCTTAGCCTGGCTTGCAGATAGTGGGATGTGATTCCTGTGGTTTGCATTTTAAATAACACCAGTAAACTATATTAGTTCGAATAAACGCCTTCTCGCCCAATTTACAGCTTCGATGGTCCAAGTTTTGGAACGTTATTTTTGGAGAGCGGTGCTTCTCATTGACACTTTATCTCCCCTTAAGTTGAAGGATTAGAAAGGGCGTTTATTCCTCTGTCTGCAAGTCAGGTAAGGAATGTTGAAGCCAAAGCAAAAACAAGTGAATGTTAGCAGCCCATCTTTGGGAATATTATGCTCTTTTTTAATAATCATAAAATAATTTATGTTTTGAAGAAATTTCCACAGACGAAGGAAAACTTCCTGCAGATTTCTAGTAAAAAGAATCAAGTCTTGCGTTTATTCGAACAAATATGGTGAGTGAAATTATTTCCTTTGGCATTGTGACTTGCAGCATGCATTTAATATTTCCATTAATTATTCATTCAGATCCTTTTGTCTCTTTTTTACCGATGGAGCCTGTGTTTTCTGACAGCTGTCTTTTTGTTTGCAGAGCTGTTTGACCACGAAAGCAGAGAAGGCAAAGCGCCCAGCCACACCGAACTCACCGGCGCCCGGCAGCTGCGAGGAGCCTTCTCTGACACCGAGGACTTTCTGGATCACGGTCTGGTGTCAGCAAATCGCTGCTCCAGCAGAACTTCCTCCGTCAGTTCATGGACAGAGAATATGAAACCTTCTTTCACCCAAAAGCTTAAGTTCCAATCCGTCCTTGAAGGGGAACCGGTTCAGTTGAAGTGCAAGCTGGTGGCCTGTCCACCACCGACTATTCTCTGGTTCCATAATAACAGGCCTATCCAGAAAGAGCGTAGACGTAGAATCGTTTCTGAGAGCAGGTTGCACATGCACAACACCAGTTTAGTTATCGAATGCATCAAAGAGAAAGACTCGGGCAGTTACAAGGTAATGGCGATAAACACGGAGGGCTCCGCAGAGTCCACAGCATCACTTTTGGTTTCGCTGAAGGAAGAGCAGTCCGCAAGCTACTTGAGCTTTGCTCGACGATCTGCGAAAGCTCATGAAAGCGTCGACACAATGGCGGAGGAGAGAAAGGAACGAAAGTTTAGAGTGGATCTGAAGTGTGTAGGGTCTCCGTTTGACAAGATGTCCAAAGTCCATCAGGGAAGGTCTCGATCTAAAGGCGCTTTGGTCCGTACGGTGTATTTCAGGTCGAGTACACCTACAAAAGAAAAAGTGTCGGAAAAAGAATCCAAACGTCTGGAGACTGCATCTGAGCGTGCACCGTCTCCTCCTCCGATGTTTGAAAAGCCTGAACGCTTTAACGATAGATTCAGCGATATCTACTGTGACCGACGCACAGGCGCCAGATTCAGCGATAAATTTAGTGACAGATGCAGCGACAGATACAGCGAGAGGTTCAGTGACACTGAAAGCCTGCACAATGAGGTAAGAACCAAACTTACGACCCTTCAGAAAGCTGTCAAACAGAGAAAGAGGCTTTCTATCTCAACTATGTCTTCATCTGAGTTTGATTTAGAGTCGGTTACCAGTGAACCGAGCTACTCCGATTATGTCGAAAAGCTCAGAGTAAAACCTGCATCTCTACAGGATGTCCCGCAATCCAATAGACCCTTTGACTCGGGCACTACGCAAAAAGAATTTCAAGGTAAAACTGTGAGCGGGGAATCCTCACAGCCTCGTGTGAGACATTCATTTGAGCCTCAGTCTAGAACCAGGGCCATTCAGATCATGAGAGGTGAGCTGGTTGAGACCATGGTGCCACAGACACAAAGAAAATCAGGTGAAACATATTCGGAGACGGCGAGTGACAAGAAAGCGCTGCGTTTGGTTGAGTCGCAGGCGGGTGTTGGCTTTGAAACAATCAGTCATGAGGTTGTAGGCCACAAGGTAGAGGCGACACAAGTAGAGGTTCAGCAAGGTCAATCTGAAGTCCAGTACCCTCGTACTTCATCGTACCCAGAAAGTACAACATACAAAACAACATACGCTACAAGTAGAGAAGCTGTCCTGACCCAAGAGTCAACCAGGGCTAAGCTGGTGGCATCTTCCAGAGGCGAAGCTGTCATCTCACAAGACGTAACAGCTGAAACACCGTACATGGAGCCTTTTGCTCACCGGGAGGTGGTGGAAAAAAGCGAAACGGAGGTAACTGAAGCACTGCCGTCCTCCTTTCATAAATCACCCAGAATGCAGGAAAGGGCAGTTGGACCTGAAGCTGTTCCTGTGCCAGCACCTAAATCACCCAAAGTAAGAGGTTCAATAGAAGAAACTGAAGTTCTGCTAGCCCCAAAATCACCAAGGATGAAATCCAGAGTGGCAGAAGTGGAAGCTCGTGTCGAAGCCAGACTCAGGGAGTCACCGAGGCCAAGACCGTATAGAACAATCAAAGACAGCTTCCCCACTGAAACTGCAATACCAGATGACAAAGTAACGGAAGCAGTTGATACATATGAAGGTGGACATGGAGAGAAATCGCTGAGGGCTCATTATGAAAAGAGCCTGGAGGCTGAACGAATGGAATGTGAGGAGAAGCTTCTGGCTCTGCGGATCAGGAAATGGCAGCAAGGCATGGTTATGTCAGAAGAGGATACGTTTCACCCTGAAACTGATCTACCTTCTCCAGCAGAGGCACCGTACATGGAGCCTGAGGGTCATATTTACACCCAGCAGGAGGTGATGGAGAAAAGAGAACCGGAAGTAACTGAAGCAATGCCACCCTCTTTCCATAAGTCACCCAGAATGAAGGCAGGGGCCATTGATCCTGAAGCTGCTACCATACCAGCACCTAACTCACCCAAAGTAAGATGTCCAGTAGAAGAAACTGAGGTCTCGCTGGGCCAAAAATCACCCAGGATAAAATCCAAAATGGCAATGGTGGAAACTGAGCTCCCTCCTAAAACAGCAGCCAAAGCAGAGACCAGGGAGTCCACTGTAATGGAAACTGGTGATATGCATGAAGAGGAGCGTGCAGGAGAATCTTTTAGAGCTCATTATGAAAAGCACCAGGAAGCTGAACAGATGGAATGTGAGGAGAAACTCCTGGGTCTGCGGATCAGGGAATGGCAGGAAGGCGTGGTTATGTCAGAAGAGGATACGTTTCACCCTGAAACTGATCTACCTTCTCCAGCAGAGGCACCGTACATGGAGCCTGAGGGTCATATTTACACCCAGCAGAAGGTGATGGAGAAAAAAGAACCTGAAGTAACTGAAAGCCCACCTCCAGCTCTCCATCAATCACCACGAATGAAGGCAAGGCCAATTGATCCTGGAGCTCCCACCATGCCAGCATCTAAATCTCCCAAACTAAAAGGTACAGGAGGGGAAGCTGAAGCCCTCCCCCCCTCTTTCCATAAATCACCCAGGCTGAAAACAAGAGCAGGAGATCTGGAAGCTGAGGCACCATTCAGTCAGACACAGATGTCTTCCAGAATGAAAGCGAGAGGATCGGAAGTGGAAGCAGAGTCACTGCCCAGAGGAAAAGCCCGGCAGGAAAAGATGTTGTTTGAAAAGACAAAAGAAGAGCGTGAACTTCAGCTGTCCAGAGAGAACATCTCCGAGTTACAACATGAGACCGAGCAGTTTATCAGCGAGGAAGAGGCACTTGCGCAGCGGATAATGAAATGGCAGCAGGATGTTCTTATGGAACAGCAGCAGACTGTGAAGGTGGAGCCTGAAAGGGTAGAGGGCTACGCACCATTTCAAGCAGATGTGGCCACAGAGGTTGCAAGAAAAGTTCCAGAGGCTTTGGCATCAATTCCTGAGGCTGAAGCCATTCGCAGCAGAAAGCCAGGAAAAACGGCAAAGGAGAAGTTTTTGTCAAGCGAGCCTGTTCCTGTTTCTTTCCAGGATCAGCCAGATGAAAGCTACCAGCTGCCAACTGAAGGTCGTGAGACTAGGCTGCAGAGGGACAGCGAATACTTTGTCAGTGAGGAGGAAGCACTGGCTCAGCGCATACTAAAATGGCAACAAGATGTTGTAGAACAAGAAGAAGTGACAGAACTAGAACCTGAGTGGGCTTTGGATAATCAAAGTAAACAACCATTTGAGTCTCAGGCTCCAGCGTTTGATACGTCTAAACCCGTACATGCTGGAATCTCTCATGATGTTCCAATGTTGCCGAAAATGGCAGGAGATCTGTCTCAGACTTATCCAGCTGCTTATTGCCAAGAGTCTCAACAAAAACTGCTATCTGCTGGACCTTTGCAAGCACAAACATCTACAGCTCTGCGGCATGCTGCTCCTGAATCAGCTAGTCTGCCATCCCACACAGGTATGCCGATTGAAAGTACCTCTGGTTTACAGTCTACTATTGCACAAGACAGAAAGGTTCTTGAAGTTTCACCAGCTCAAACCTACTCTGCCGCCCAACTTGCTTCTGCTCATGCAGAGAGTCCTTTACAACCATCCAGAGAGTCTGCTACAGTCAGGCAACAGTTCCCACAAGAGGTTCTAGAGAGGGAAGCACAGAGCGCAGAGGAATATACTATGATTGTTGATAAATCCAGCAACCAACGCTTCCAGTCGGAGGTAAGAGATCAGGAGATGGGGAGGAGGGAGGACTTGTGGACATCCCGAGACGGTGGTCAGAGGCGACAACAGAAGGACTTAGCAGGTGTAAGCAGAGAAAAAATAAGTGGAGAGTCAAAACAGGGTAGCAAAAAGGAGAGCGTAGTGAAAGTGGGCTCAAGTTTGAAAGAAACAGAAGAGTCCAAAAGTTTAAAGGAAAGGGATACAAGGGCAGCCGGTTCCCAACCAGTATGTTTGAAAGAAATATCATCAGTTAAAGTAAAGATCGGTGAGATGTCTGAGTTTTGTTGCCAGTTTCGGGGTGAACCTGTCCCCACAGTCACCTGGCTCAAAGATGGCCACCCATTAGCCCAAAACCCTGACTATGATATTGTTACAAAGTCCAACTATTCCAAGCTGACGGTCTTCTACCCAACCACCGACCACCAGGGGACATACGACTGTGTCTTGACCAATAAATATGGCAAACACACCTGCAGTGCCTCTCTTGAAATTGTAGACAAAAAGGTGGGCAGAAGCTCAGATGTTGTGGTTACAGAGGAACCAGAGAAGGCCCTAGACAACCAGGAGAGCCTGATAGAAGAGGAACTCCAGTCCTACATGGACACAGGAAAGACAACACTGCAGGTGCCTCAGACAGTGATTCACAAACGCCACAGCTCAGATGCAGCGTTTTCATCTTCACCTGTGGAAATCAGAATCACAGCTGCTACTCCTGTTCCGGAGATGGTTGAGGAAGAAAGTATGGAGAAACCATCCAGTGTTACCGAAAAACCTACAGAAATACCAATGACAGACGAGGCAACCTCTCAGACGAAGCACAAATTTACTTTCTCTTTTGATACAGCCAGTGGGGCGCCTAATGTTGTCCGTGAACTAGAAAATATCACCTGCTCCGAGGGCGACACGGCTGTTTTAGAGTGTGAAGTCTCAGGTGAACCCCCCCTCGAGGCCACTTGGTACTGTGATGATGTTTGCCTCAACTTCTCAAGTGAAAAATATCTAGTGGAGGTAGACAAAGTTTTCAGGTTGTACATTGACAGATTTACATACACTGATGTTGGAGTTTATAAATGTGTTGCTAGAAATAGGCTGGGGGAGGTTACAAGTGTTGCTGACGTGTCACTTCAAGGTGCAGAGCCTGAACAATTTTCACCTGGAGCTGATATTACGAACGATGGTCAGAGACTGAGGAAAGCTGAGGATCTTAAGACATCGATCGTATCTGATAAGCCTGCCATTCCTCCCATTGGACATGGTATTGTTCCAGGGGGAGATAAACCTGTGAGTTTGCAGGGAGACGCACCTGTAAAAAGCTCCAAACCGAGACCTGCCATCTCCAGAGAGCCTCCACTTTTATCTGGCTGTGGTTTGCCAGCGTCTGCAGCCGTGATAAAAGTTTCTCAGATTAAACAAGCTTTTGAGTCAGACTCACCAGTTGCACAAATGGCACCGCCATCTCCTGAAGAGCAAAGGAAGCAAACGCTTTTCCCTGAGGAATTTATTCCGGAAGTGGTCATTCCCTTGGATGAGCAAAAACAAGTACCAGAATCCGAAGGTGCTGATGAAGGTGTTGCTGTGACTAAACCTGTTCCTTTGCCATCCAAACCAGTCTCACTGGAGGAAAGTGACGTGAAATCCGTCGAGGAAGAAGCACTTCCAGTAGAAATCCACGCTGAAGTTAAACAGTTTGTTGAGGAAGTGCAAGAGTCTCCAGAGCTGATCAAACCTAAACCACAGAGACCTGAAGGTTTTATTCAACAAGTGGAGGCAGGTGAAGGTGAGAAGGAGCTGGTGCAGATGTTTGAAAGAACCAGCAGCTTCATTCCTTTCCAGTCAGAGAAAGTCCCTGGAACCAAACCCACTGCTGAAGCTACTCAGCCTAAAAGAACTTCTGAGCCTGTCAAACCTGAAAGAAAGAGTGTGTCTGCAACATCTTCTCTTACTCGTAGTGAAGCTGTGGAGGTCCCAAGTTATTCTGAGGATGATAGTGCTGCTCAGTTAATAGACGCAGAACAATATGTTGAAGAAGTTAAAGAAATTAGCGAAGAAACTGTTCTAAAGCCTCCTAGAGAGGAGCTAATTTCCGTCCCAGAACCCTCCATGGACAGTGGCGTTTTCCTCAGTTTGCCAGACTCCCAGGCTGATGTGACGGAAGGGGTGGTAGAGGAAATAGTAGAGCCTCATCCAGAATTCAGAGGTGACGATGAAACCATTGACGCGCAATTGGAAGCACAGCCCGAACCACTCAGCGTCAAACCTAAAGTGGAAAGCAGGGTGAAAGAGTTTTGTCCATCAGACGCTCATAAGCCAGATGTGTCGATTGAGAGAAGAGCTGGTCTGGACTGGACTTCACCAACTGAAGCCGGAGCAACGGCAGAAACTGTTGGCTCCATGGAAGAAGAGGAGGTCACGTTCGGAGCTGTTTACAACTACTATAACCCTCCAACAGACTGGGGAAGACCTTTATCTCCTGAGTCTGAGATGTCCATCGAGATCGGCAGCACCATGAGCGAAGAGATACCCGAGGCAGCCGAGAGGTTCTACACCCCAGGTTCTTCTACAGAAGTGTCACAGCCAATTGCAGAGTCTTTCCACACCCCCAAATCTCCCATTTCCTTCCATACTCCAAGTTCAGATTCACCTGCAGGATTCACTACACCACAAGAACTCCCCTTCTCCCCTGTTGAACATAAGAGGCCCTCAACTGGAGACTCAACTGAGAAGTTCTTCTCACCAGTTCAGTTCCTACCATCGCCTGCTGACGAGGGCGTCGAAACAGCTGAAGTGAGTGTTGAAGAAAGTCGATTCCTGTCTGGTAGAGCATCTCTGGGCTTGGGAACCCTCCAGGAAAAAGTCCAAGGAATTCCTCCAGCCTTCCTCAAACCTCTTATTAAGAAACGAGTGTTTGAAAATGACACTCTGAAGTTTTACGCTGAAGTTTTTGGCCTGCCATCCCCAGAAGTGACATGGTTCTGCAACAAAAG
The DNA here is from genome assembly GCA_029823295.1 of Pseudamia nigra. Lineage (NCBI taxonomy): Eukaryota > Metazoa > Chordata > Actinopteri > Kurtiformes > Apogonidae > Pseudamia > Pseudamia nigra. The sequence goes on along the minus strand of JAQQAE010004954.1, from coordinate 4,085 downwards.
CCAGCTGGAGGCAAGCGGTAGAGTCCAAATGGAGAGAGATGGTGACAGCATCTCACTTACGATTCACAACGTTACCAAAGCTGACCAGGGCGAGTACATTTGTGAAGCTGTGAATTATGTTGGAGAAGCCAGAAGTGTCGCTTTGGTGGTGGTTGTGCCGCAGGAAGTCAAATTCATGCCTGCTCCTCCTACTGTCACCCATCAACACGTGATGGAGTTTGACGTGGAGGAAGATGACTCTTCTCGTTCTCCATCACCTCAGGAAATTCTGCTAGAAGTTGAACTGGATGAAAACGATGTGAAAGAGTTTGAAAAGCAGGTGAAGATCATCACCATTCCTGAGTACACAGCCGACAACAAGAGTATGATCATATCTTTGGATGTTCTGCCAAGCATTTATGAAGAGGGGGCTGTGGACTTTGTCACTCAGGAGCGCGACGATCTGAAAATTGCTTTTGAAGTCACTGAAATGCCTCCAAGGTTTATCAATCCCATCTGTGACATGGAAACCCCAGAAGGAACCACAGTCATGTTTGAGTGCTCACTGATGGGGATTCCATCGCCCATTGTGTCTTGGTTCAAAGGTGACAAAAAGATCCCTCACAACAAGAAATTCATCCATTCGTCTGACGGAGACAACCACTTCTTGAAGATCTGTAAAGCCACCCCCCAGGACAGTGGGATCTACACCTGTAGGGCAATTAATGTTGTAGGAGAGACGCTGTGTAGGGCTTCGCTGGTGGTGTTGAGCGCCAAAGCTTTTGCAGGTAAAACCAGAGGCAGGGAGTTGACAGCCGTATCGCTCGGTAGCGCCAAAGTTCAGCCTCAGAAGTTCGACTTAATGGTCGGAAACACGTCATTTGACGGTGAGCAGGCGTCAGAAATTGAGCTGGAGTTTGAGTTTGAGCAGCAGGAAGACGAGTCGCAGAAAGCCGTCAGGTTAGTCGCAAACACCGACAGCGAAACAAGCGAGCAGGGAGAGAAATACGTCAGCATTAACTTCGACGTGTTCGCCGAGCCGGCGAAAGATGACAAGGTCGAGTTTAAAGGAAAGTCGACGGACGTGTGCAGCTTTCACTTCCAGGTGACTGAGACGGCACCGAAATGTGTCATCCCGCTGACGAACGTCACAGCTGCCGCAGGGACACCGGTCATCCTCCAGTGTCTAGTTACCGGCAAACCAAGTCCCGCGGCCGAGTGGTTCAAAGACGGCGAGCGCGTCGCAGACGTCAGGTGCATAATCCAGGAAAAAACCGCAGGGCATTTCAACCTGCTCATCACCAACGTGACCCAGAGTGATGCTGGCGAGTACAGGTGTGTGATCCAAAACGCAGCGGGGCGCATTGAAACCACTGCACTGCTCAAGGTGTTTTAGGCTCCGCCTTTAATTTACAATCAATGAATCACGGCTCCGTTGCACAATTTGAAGCTAATCTCCTGAAGTTCACTCGCGAACAATCGAAGTTAAACAGTGGAAGTCGGTGGAAAAAAGAAGCCAGAGCTTTATGTTTTACTCAACATAAAGCTCTAATTTTTTTTGTGTTTAATTCACAACTTGGATGTTTGGATGAAATAACGAAGCGGGTCATAAAACAGATCCAGTCCAGTGTTTGGTGTTTTATTTTTTTATTTCCAGACAAAGTGTCAAAAAACTCGGTTTAGTGTCTTCACATTTTTGGATGTTTTAAGGTGAACCTCCTCGTGTGTGAGTTTGAAGTTAAAACCGGACGTCGATTGGATTTTAACATCTTGTGCGACAGGAAAAAAAATGGCAACGTAGAATTCAAACCTCAGCTGAGACCGAAGGGGATTTGATATTTTTTTAGTAGAAGGTGTTAATAATGTACCGTCAGCGGCGTTGATGGGTTTGGGCTGGTTGCACAAACACAAACATAGCTAGACTTTATTTTGTGAGTAGAATCCTCCGTTTTCTTTTATTTTCCCTTTATGTCGATGGTAACATGAGGGCAGGGGTCACGACCTGCGACCTGCGGCTCCACGTGGGGCTCTTTAGTCCAGTGACTGAGAAAACATCACCATCAATCAAAGTGAATATGTTAAGGAAGCACTAAATCAACAACAAGTGGGAAAAAATTCACACCATAATTAACATAAAAATGAGAAAAAAAACCATGAATAAGTTAATAATAGAATCCAGGGAATGACTGAAACTAATGAAATGATCACGATTCGGACAAAACCCAACTAAATAAACCAGGGCTGAAACAAAATACGGTGTTGCCCCGGGTTACGAGTTTAATCCGTTCATCGGGCGAATCATTCATTAGCCGGAGCGAGTTTTTCCATAAGGATACGTGTAAAACCAATCAATCCGTTCTGGACCCGTGAAAACTCCCATATAAAGTATGTCTTACACATTTATTGATTTATAAAGACACTTAAAGCGGAGGAGGATGAGACGCAGACGCCATTTTTCTTAGGTCCCGCGACGAAAAACACAAAATGAAGCAGTATTTTAGGTTGAAAAAGGCAAAGATACAGCGCGGAGTTCACGTTGACGTTAAACTCGGCCAAGATAGACCCGGAAGTTAGTTCTTTCGCGTTACGAAAAAATTTGAGTTACGAATTTTTTCGGAATGTGAAATTCATAACTTGAATTTTTTCGTGATACGAAATTCAGAACTCAAATTTTTTCATAATACGAAATTCGTAACTTGAATTTTTTTGTAATATGAAATTCGGAACTCGAATTTTTTTGTAATACGAAATTTGTAACTCGAATTTTTTCATAATACGAAATTTGTAACTTGAATTTTTTTGTAATATGAAATTCGGAACTCGAATTTTTTTGTAATACGAAATTTGTAACTCGAATTTTT